>JACEFZ010017624.1:157500-262500 GCA_014155875.1 Cepaea nemoralis
AGCAGTTCGACATTGCATTGAAACTATAATATTAATCTCTGATGTTTTCAACTAAAAGATATTGATGTTGTCAATGGCTTTTGGTTGGGGCATTTCATTACAAATAGTTCTTGCATTGACCAATCAGTTCTGTTTTGTGCGTGTTCTTTGTTTTCCCAGAGAATCTGTTGGACTGCTCTTGCATTGCAACGTTTGTTCTTTTGCTAGTTTGAGGCTTTTGTTTAACAAGTGTAAAAGCATTTTCATTTTCCCTGAATTCACGGCCACTTTTCACAAATGAGAAAAAGCATTCCCTTAACATTCTAAAGACATTGATTCCTCTAATACTTAAAGGACAAGGAATAATGCATCGGGTTCAGGCCCCGGTGAGGACCGGGATTTATTTAACAAATCCACGTGGACTTCCAGTAATAAAATTTCCCCTGGTCTCTGGGTAGTGAGATCGGACGCCCGTGTGTATTGTTGCGCACGTAAAAAATCCCTTGGCAGTTGGGAAAAAAAGAGTAGCCTAACGGCGCTGCCCGGGCAAAATTTCGAGTTAAAATTCTACCCAAAGTATTCCAGGATCCTCGCCGATGGAACGGAGTTGGTGCATTGAGATGAGTTTCTCCAGATTCAGGTTTGAGTTAGGAGAAAAACGGAGCACTTATGGGTTAAATCGTGTGCCGTAATGTTGATCCAACGACTAAACTAACCTAAACTAAACTAAACTAACCTAAACTAAACTAAACTAAATGCTGTGTATATACTGAGAACAGTAATTGAACCTCCTATAGAAGTAAACAAAGATCTGTATCTTTGTTTATTGACTACATAAAGGCTTCCGATAAAGTGAGACATGTCGACATGATAAGGATGCTTGAAGATCTACAAATTGATGGAAAAGACCTTAGACATGTAAAACACATATATTGGAAACAACAAGCTGCCATCAGAATTGATAACAATGTAGGTCGATATCAGCCTATTAAAAGAGGTGTGAGACAGGGATGTGTAATGTCTCCAGATCTTTTTTTCCATGTACAGTGAAAATATTTTCAGAAATATCGAAGATATGGAAGGAATCAACTTTTGGGGACGATGCATCAATATTATTAGATATGCAGATGATACAGTCTTGATTGCAGACAATGAACAAGATCTGCAACATTTAGCAGATGCGGTTGTTGCACACAGTAAACAACTAGGGTTCGAATTGAATTGTAAGAAGACACAGATTATGGTCGTCACTGGGAAGAAGGAAATATCACAGTGTAATATACAAGTAAATGGGCATATTCTTAAACAAGTGAATCAGTACAGTTATCTCGGAACAGTCATAACATCTGATGGGAGATGCCTTGAAGAAATTAGAACAAGAATTGCCATTGCCATGGTAGCCTTTTGCAAGATGAAAAACATACTGACCAATAACAGGATATCAATTGAAACGAGAGAAAGAGTGTTGAATGCTTCATATAACCTTTTTTTGTATGGGGGTGAAGCGTGAACAATGAGCAGACAAGCTGAAAAATATATTATGGCTGTAGAAATGGTGTTTCTGAGGAAAATGCAAAGAATATCATGGACAGACAGAAAAACCAATGAACAAGTACTACAAGAAACAAATGAAGATCGTAAACTGATTAGAGACATTAAACGTAAACAGTCAAACGTTTTTTGGGCATGTTATGAGAAGAAATACATTGGAGAACTTGATGACACATGAGACGATCGAAGGGAAGAGACCAAGGGAAAGACCAGAAGTAAATACCTGGATAGATTGTCCACGTGGCATGGTCGAGACAGAAACATGGAGATGATCCACGACTCTGGTGATCGAGTGAGATCTCAAAACATGACCGCCCACGCTTATCGGCACGGCACATGATGGGTGGATGGACATACATTCGTATATCCCCCATATATATACTCATATATCCCCCATACATACAATAATTGATCCACCATACATACATTCAAACAATCCCCCATACATACACTCATACATCCCCTATATATACATTCACACAGCCCATCTATTTATCACAGCAATTTATGTTAATCTGTGTGTATACAAACATTGCCGACTCAAACACAGCGTGCTGTCTGATTTCCCATGCGCCATCTTCATTCTCTTGCTTGAGAAATTCAAGTGTGAGCGCAATTATACTAAAAACATGCACTAAATTAACTCGCCACTCGCGCTAACAACAGGAAAGACAGAAATTAATGCGCAGCATTTTTGATTCTTGTATCCAGTTCTGGTTTGTTCTGGTCTTTCACGGTTTTGCATCCTTACAGTACGCGAAGAGGGAATTCGATCCGAAATGCCTAGATGGCAATCGCTGGAGAATCCACAAGGGCATATGAATATAATGAGAAATTGTTTCAAAGGATATTTATTGGCACTCATTGATGAATAGTAGTAAGAAATAGACGTTTAAATAATGAGATAGACAACAGCCTGGTCTGTCCCATGATGTTGAAGCCTTCTGATCATGATTTAACATCTTATAGAAAGAGACATAATGATGTATTGTGATCAGTACCCTTTCAAACAGGGCATCATTCTCAAACAAGTTACAGAACATAATCTTTTTAATTATCATTATTATCCTCATCATTATTATCCTCATCATTATCCTCAGTATCATCGTCATCATCACCATCATAAAAAGTCTTCTTTCCTTCTTCTGCTTCTTCCTCCCCAATCCCTTCTTTCTCCTCTTCCTCTCTTAATCTTCTTATTCTTCCTCCTTCTTCTCCTCTTCCTCTTCTTTTTCTTTTTTCCCCTCCTCAACTTCATCCTCTTCTTCTTATGTCTTCTTCCTTCTAATCTCCACCTCTTATCTTCTTCCTCCTCCTACTCTTCTTCTTCTTCTTCTTCTTCTTCTTCTTCTTCTTCTTCTTCTTCTTCTTCTTCTTCTTCTTCTTCTTCTCCTCCTTCTTCTTCTTCTTTTCCCTCCTCCCCCTCCTCGCTGCGGGAATTACTGAGGAGGGTATCCGAACACTTATGGATTGAATGGTTCGATGCACAATGAGAATGATCTGTCGACTAACTAAATAACTAACTAACTAACTAACTAACTAGCTAACTAACTAATTAACTAACTAACTAACTAACTAACTAATTAACTAACTAACTAACTAATTAACTAACTAACTAACTATCTAACTCACTAACTAACTAATTAACTAACTAACTAACTATCTAACTCACTAACTAACTAACTAACTAATTAACTAACTAACTAACTAACTAACTATCTAACTAACTAACTAACTAACTAACTAACTAACTAACAGATAATGTCATGGGCGCTGTTAGACTAGAGTTCGAACTCTCGTATCACCGCGCTCATCGTCCGCTAAAGTGACGGAGAGACTGACCATTTATTCCTCCATGCACTTCGACCTACAAAACGCGAAGATCGCAGGACATCACCGAACCATGCCAGGACATCACCGACCCATGCAAGGACATCACCGACCCATGCTAGGACATCACCGACCCATGCCAGGACATCACCGACCTATGCCAGAACATCACCGACCCATGCCAGGACATCACCGACCCATGCCAGGATACCACCGACCCATGCAAGGACACCAGCGACCCATGCCACGACATCACCGACCCATGCCAGGACATCACAGACCCATGCCAGGACATCACCGACCCATGCCAGGACATCACAGACCCATGCCAGGACATCACAGACCCATGCCAGGGCATCACCGACCCATGCCAGGACAAGACCGACCCATGCCAGGACATCACCGACCCATGCCAGGACATCACAGACCCATGCCAGGACATCACCGACCCATGCCAGGACATCACCGACCCATGCCAGGACATGAACGACCCATGCCAGGACACCAACGACCCATGCCAGGACATCACCGACCCATGCCAGGATACCACCGACCCATGCCAGGATACCACCTACCCATGCCAGGACATTACCGGCCCATGCCAGGATACCACAGGCCCATGCCAGGACATCACCGACCCATTCCAGGACATCACCGACCCATGCCAGGACATCACAGACCCATTGCAGGACATCACCGACCCATGCCAGGACATCACCGACCCATGCCAGGACATCACAGACCCATGCCAGGACATCACCGACCCATGCCAGGACATCACCGACCCATGCCAGGACATGAACGACCCATGCCAGGACACCAACGACCCATGCCAGGACATCACCGACCCATGCCAGGATAAAACCGACCCATGCCAGGATACCACCTACCCATGCCAGAACATTACCGGCCCATGCCAGAATACCACAGGCCCATGCCATGCCATCACCGACCCATTCCAGGACATCACCGACCCATGCCAGGACATCACAGACCCATTGCAGGACATCACCGACCCATGCCAGGACATCACCGACCCATGCCAGGACATCGCCGACCCATGCCAGGACATCACAGACCCATTGCAGGACATCACCGACCCATGCCAGGACATCACCGACCCATGCCAGGACATCGCCGACCCATGCCAGGACACCACCGACCCATGTCAGGACATCACAGACCCATGCCAGGTTCCTGCTTCGGCACTTATTTGTTTGTTTGTGTGTGTGTGTGTGTGTGTGTGTGTGTGTGTGTGTGTGTGTGTGTGTGTGTGTGTGTGTGTGTGTGTGTGTGTAATCCACTCTCAAATTCTTGCCACAAACAGAATATCTGTAAGCCGATCTGGAGAGAGAGCGCTAAAAGGCGCTCACCAAGGAGTCAAACAGCATTGGCACACGTCGCTGCTCTTCCTCCCACCCCGGGTAGCTCTCGTGGCCCCACGCGCGACTCGCGAGGCGCTGGTAACCTGAAGCACGTGCAAGCTTCAGTGGGCGTGTATGAATAACTGAGTGAGAATACGTAATTTGGTATCTTACTCGATTCCTCTTAACTTAAAAATAACAACAAAACACGAAAACAAACAAACAACACTCAAAAAATAACTGTCTCTCGTGTACAGTTTTCTCCTCGCATGCCCCCATTCGCCATAATCCTATAAACTTTTTTTTTACAACCCCCCCCCCCTCACAACCACCACCCTCCCAGTTTCTCTCCCAACCCGCGACCCCCTAGCCTCCGCAACCTGGAGTACCCCTACATTATTTAAGAGCCAGCTCGTGCCCACGATCAGGGTCAGTCGCCAGAGTAACCGTCGGTCAGAAACATCAATCAACAAGAAACACTACTTCCATTTCTAGGGACTTTGTAGCACCATATAGATTTCAACAGTCTTCGTGTATCCAGGTTCTAGAGCACAAGCGATTGCGACAAGCAGGTAGGAATCTGGTATATGTGTCCATTTAGCCCGTCACTGTGTGATATGCCGACTCAAGCGTACTCATTTCAGACAAAAAGTTCAGAAAGGTGCTGGCTTCTTAGAATTGGCACTTACAGCTCGAAGAACAGTTTACTACTTAGTGCATGTAAAGGACTGCTTTACGCTTCTTGTGACGTCATTAAGTTCATGAAGCTAGACCCATATTTTATAGACCAATCAACAGACGCTGGGTAATAAAGTCGATATCTCACCAGCCGCTTTTACTTTCCGTGAAGTTTCCTCGTTTATTTTAGGCTGTGTTAATTTAAAAGCCCAGGAATTTTTTTATACATCAGCATCTATGAGAATTTGAACACACGCGCACCGAGAGGGTAAGCAAGATATTTCTCTGCTAATATCATGAATTTCCAGGGTAGATATTGTCTGTTCCGTGGCGAAGGTGTTCGGATGCGCTTCGTAATCCCGTATACTCATGTTCGAAACACAGTTGCGAGAGATTTGTCAGCACACCGCGTTGCGTTGGTATCGCTGCTGGTCGTTCAGAAAGCAATGGCAAACTACTGAACGTAAACTTGCCAAGAGATCACGGTGGCAGAAATGCTGGTGTTGACTGCGATGTCTTGTAAAAAGGATATTTAAAAAGGGTAGATATTGCCGCAGGGGTGAAGTTTTAAGCATTCACATATACTGAGTTAAGGCATTTTGAAGGTGAGTGACATTGTCTCTTAATCGTCTGCCCCCCCCCCTTCCCCCCCCCCCCCCCAGGTACAGGAGCAGCGGATGGTCGGGTGTTAGCCTCATACATCGTGTGACATGGTCGATCTCGGTAAGGTTCGAGGCGTTTACAAATATCAGAGCTTGTACATCTGGGGGAATCTTGGTAGGCGCCAAATCGAAGTGGTGAGAGCACAAACTCGAGATCTGCCCCAGGCTTGTTGAGATCTTGAATACAGCAGTATAGAATGAAACAAGAAGCGTTTTGTCGTAGTGTTAAAAGAAAATAACTGTCCGTACACAAAAAGAAAAACTGTCATCTGTTGCCTATAGTTCCTTGCAGTTTAGGGCAGGGGAGACGTGAGCTTGAGGCTAGTGCAGTCGCAGCGAACTGTGCAGGTTAGGATTTTCTTTTTGCTCCCGACAGAAAAATCTCCACACCTTACCGAGGATTCGAACCCGCTGAAGGATAACTCGGCGTTCTTAACCACTCGGCCAGCCGATCCCCGGACAATAACTACAATCTCATATTCTAGAACTAGCACAGATGTTACCTCAGATTTATAGAAAGCACGATAACATTCTATTTCGTTTGCTTTTCATCCCCCATAGGGCTAGAAGCCTCGGCCAGTTCACGCCAAGACGTCCAATCATCTCTATCTCCTACAGGTTCTTCCATATTGTCCCTATAGAATATTCATCTCTGTAATTCTCATCTCTATCTACTACAGCTTCTTCCATATTTTCCCCATAGAATATGCATCTCTGTAATTCTCTACCCCGTGAGTTGTGAGGCCTCCCACTATTTCGTTCGCTATGCAGGTTCCAGACAAGGGAGTGTCTAGTTATGCTATCCTCAGGTGTTCTCAATGTATGCACTACCCAGTGTCCGCGTCGTTTCTTGTTTCACTGGAATTTGTTCAATTCTCTCCTGGCCCTCTCTGTAACGAAGGGGTTATCAATGCAATTATTAGTAATCCCGCATACCGGGTTCGAAACACAGCTGCTGATGATTTAGCAACAGATTACTTTTTGTTGGTTTTCATACATTGGTATGAGAGCCGGTCGTTCAGAAAGCAATGACAAGCTCCTGGCAGTAAACTTGTCAAGAAAACACATACAGCTAGAAAATGCTGGGATTGACAGCAACGTCCTGTAAAGGATATGCAAGTAACTTAACTCTCCATGATTCCCCTCGTTGGTAATTCTGTCAATACGATATCAGCATCGGAAAAAATACGCAGAAAATATACCAAACATATCAATACCAGTTGGAGAATTGTAAGAATAAATCCGTTAAATGGCGACACACACACCGGCATTTCGACCCTGGGCCTCATCATGAGGTGTCCACGTTGAAAGTCAGATGTATTGAGTGCCCATCATCCTCTCTGTCTCACGGCGGGTTCAGGTGGGCTTCTTGAACTCTACGGCATATTCTAGGCCACTTCGTGATGAGGTGATGTTTTATTTACAGAATCCCGAGAACATGTTGATGATTGTCTGCTACACAATTTATAATGTTAGGTGGGGATAATTCATCAATAAACACACATGTATTGATTGGAGGTCATAGAATTAGAGGAAAGAAGTAGAGACTAAACTACGCATTCATTCATTCATTCATTCATTCATTCATTCATTCAGTAGCATGTCCTTTGCAGAACCTCGCTCCCATAACAGTCGTCCGGAAAATCTCTCGGTCATAAGCAAGATGTCCGGTGTCCGATATACTCATCTGGAGATCTTCCGCCATATCCTGCACCTATCTTCTCTTTGGCCTTCCTCTTCCTCTCTTCCCAGGCATATACCCCTGCATTATTGTTCTCTCCAAGTGACGTTTCAGGTGATCAAAACATTTCAGTTGTCTTTGTTTTATGGTCTTTAATAGCCAGCCTTCTTCAATATGTAGCACTTGAAATATGGATGCATGTGTTCTTTTGTGTATCCAAGATATTCTTAGAACTCGTCTATAACATTTATATTCAAATGCATTAATGCGCTGTTCAGCTTGTTTAGTAAGTTGAAAAAGACGTACTAGACAACATAAATAAATAAACACAAATGTTTTGCTTGGCATTCATGAAAGTAGAGGAAAGAAGCAGGGACCAGAAGAGGAATTAGACCAACATAATCATTGAAAGATGTAGTTACCGACAGGGATATTTGTGTCTGGGATGTACTGACCGGATGATATAGTCGTGAGACTGATAAGGATTGAACCCCGTCCATTTATTTGAAACTGGAACTAAAGAGGGTTGTTGAGATACTGTCGGGAGACAACAAATACACAATATAGACTGTTCCAGAGGTTTTATGTAAAACATAAATAGTTATTTTTTTTTTAAATTTTGTTTTAATTTTTAATTCAAACTACCGTGAGATTAACAGATGTTTCACATTTGAAACATACATGTGACTATGCGTTTTAAGTACTTCAGCCAAAGTATTATTCATTTATTCAATTTATATGATATGTAACTGCAGTATACACCCGATGAGATACAGTGAAATATGTCAGGCAATAAATCATTCAGCTTATTGTTTTTAGCTTCTGTGTTTAGATTCACTAATGGCATACATTGGTTTGAACAAAAGCACACCAAGCTACAACTTCTGGCAAAGATGACAGGTTATTTAAGTAGCAACATAGATGTCACTAGTGGGTGGTCACAAATATAAAATATACAAGCATTCCAAGACAAATCAGAAGGAATCCGTACATTAACACGGTATATTAAGTGATTCAGTTACACAGATCTTCGCAGGGACATTACAATCACATAATTATGTGGTGTGATTTCACAGAAACGGTGTTTATGTAACATTCTCTCGTGCACGTTTTCATTAGCACGGCCCCAGAATCACGTATATATTTAAACCCCCCCCCCCCCCCCATAAATTACCGCCTTGAGGATGATTTGAACCTAAAACCAACAAGCTGACTGGCGGGTGTGATAATATCAGTGATACAATATACCGCAGTTTGTTTTATAAATTGAGAACCAGGCATTTGTCTGGCAAAGTCAAGACGAACTGTGTAACAAATGGAATGTGTTTAGTTCTCGCCATGAGCTCTACGCTTGTAATTCTGTCACATTTTTTTTTTTGTATTTCGCATATCCTTTTACAGGACTTAGCTGTCAACAGCAGCATCTTTCAGCTGTCTGTTGATCTGTTGGCAAGATTACGCTCAGTAGTTTGCCATTGCTTTCTGAGCGGCCGGCTCAGTTATCCCGCAAGTCACCAGCGGGGGACGAACCGCTCCCAGTTCTCGCCCGCTACGAGACTCTGCGTGATAAACGGGATTACGGAGAAAGTGTTGTAACCCCTCGGCCAGAGAGACCGGCAATTTTGTCACATACTATATTATAATCCCGCTCCATGTCGAAGGGGTTACATACGCAGTTCGTAATCCCGCATACCCGCGTTCGAAATACAGCTGCATGCGATTTGGCAGCAGACCGCCTTGCGATAGTTTTTTTTCTGAAAATGGTATGGGTGCCGGTTGTTCAGAAATCAAAATCAAACTAAAAGTTAATTGTCTATCCTTTACGGGACGTAGCAGTAAACCCCAGCATTTTTTGGCTGTTCGTGATTCCTGTGCAAGTTTACGTTCAGTAAGTTGCCATTGCTTTCTGAACGACTGGCGCCCATACCATTTCATAAAAAACCAATGTAGGGCAGTCTGCTGCCAAATCGCCCACAGCTGTGTTTCGAATGAGGGTCTGCGGGATTACGAACTGCATCCGTAACACCTTCAGCGCCGAGCCGACAATGACAAACTACTGTACGTAAACTTGCCAAGAAATCACGAACAGCCAAAAATGCTGGGGTTGACTGTAATGTCCTGTAACTTTAATTATATTATAAGCACCAAGTATTGAATGACACTGGTTCAAAGCAACAAGAAAATCAGAAATACGAAGACTCGCTAGTCAACAAAAAACAATGAAAACTGTAGGCACACTATCAATTGCAAGACTTTGAAAGGTCAGAATAAAGAAAACGTTTGCATGCTTATAATTCCAACAAGCATCGCACCGTAGTGCTACAACAATGCTAGAAAAATGTCAGTCAAATGAAATGACGCAATTTTTCATGTCTTCGTTTATATTTCTGTCTACCTTGGTGTATATAAACCTATTATTCATATTTTTGTATATATTTCTGCATGTCTTAACAGAAATAAACCTATTGTTCACATCTTTCTGTACACATCTGCCTACCGTGGTACAAGTAGATCTATTGTTCCGGTCTTGTTATACATATCTGCCTACTTTAATACAAATAATCCTATTGTTCCTGTCTGTGTATACATTTCTGCATGTCTCAATGGAACTAAACCTTTGTTTCATGTACTTCTATACAAACTGCCTACCTTGATAAAAATACACCTACTGTTCCTGTCTTTGTATACATTTCTGCATGTCTTAAAAGAACTAACCTATTTTTCACAAATTTCGTGATTCGAACTACATTTGCTCCTTACGAGGAAAGTTGTATTGTGGAAGAGGCCAGTTGAATTCCTTGTATGCGAGTAGTTTTGAATGTTTATATTGTCTAGCTTGTGCTTGGACTTCGTCTTTCTTCCGTTTCTTGTATGACATCACTGGGGGAGGGGGGGGGGGAGTGAGTGGTCTCGAGGTATAGTGTCCTCCTCGAGTGCCCGGGTTCAAGCTCCGGTGAGGGTCGAGATTTTTTCATGTAGACTTCTAGTAAAAAAATGTCCCCTGGTCTCTGGATAGTGAGATCGGAAGCCCGTGTGTATTGTTGCGCACGTAAAATATCATTCGGCAATTGGAAATCGAAAAAGAGTACCCTAACGGCGCTGCCAGGGCAAAATTTAGAGTTACAGATCTACTCAAAGTATGTCAGGATCCTCGCCAGTACTACGGAGTTCGTGCACTGAGCTGAGATTCTCCGGACTCAAGCTTGAGTTAGGAGTAGAACGGAGCACTTATGGGTTACACCCGTGTGCTGTGATGTTGATCCGTCGACTAATCTAAACTATCTTGTATCACTGCCTCTGGATGTATTTATCGTGTTATGTATGTATGTGTGTTTGTGTTTATACATGTATGAGAGTCTGTGTGTATGTCCGCCTGCCTCATAACGTGGACATATGCATTGTTTATGTTCGCAACATTCATTTGACAGTTGTTGTTATTTTGTTTTTGTTTTTCAATGTGAATGTAGCATGCCCAATAGATAATCGATGTATTAAACATGGGTGGTTGGAAGGAGCGAATGTCAGACAGGCCTATGTGCCCAATTTGTGACAGCTTGACAATAAAGTTTGTTCGTTTGTGCTTCCTGGCTTCCTTAGCCAGCGAGAATGTATCCCGGTTTCTTCTTTCTAGAGAAGTACGTCACACTTTATTGTGCACCTCTGCATCCCAGGGTTCATTGAGCCAAACTTCAGTACTCATTCGTGGAAGATTTATTTCCCCAAGAAACACTGTCCATCCAGGGTATGAGCTCTGTCTACCCGGGGTAGAATTTTCTTTAAACTTAGAAGTCACAAACATTATGTTGCGCGATTTCTTGCCTGGTATATTTCGCTGCATCTCGTCTGGTAGTTCTTTATCATATGAAGTGATAGTATGAGTTATACTTAACAACACACGATCATTGATATTGTTCGAATGTGGAACCTTAGTTATACTCACGGTAATCGCAAATTTGAAATGGAATCTCTTTGTCTGCATATAACTGACAGAAACCGCCTAATTGTTAATGCCTCGATACATTTGAGCAATGGATCATTGTTCGTCTTTGTAAACAAAAATGTGCCGGGACTGAATCGCTTACTATTTGCGATGTCGAACTGTCATGAAATTTTTAACGTATGCAAATTGCACACAAGCGGGATCTTATTTTATCGCTCTTATCTGAATAGGTTAGATTAATGATCTCACTGCCCGACAGATGATGTTTTCAAATATTCCCGACACTGTGCACTGAATAAGAACTGATAATTCTTAATTGAGAGGTGGACACCAAGATCTCGCAGAAATATCGCTACCAGCTCTACATTTATAATCTTCTTTCTTAGTTTCATCCGAACCGACTGATATCTGATTTATAGTTGTGTTTTCGGCTCATGATAAAATCAGTGTGACCCAGATGTTGCAACCTGGTGTATCATTATCATTACTAGCTGTCGTAGGTGTTCATGTCTCTTTACAGATCTCGGTCTTTGGTGTTCTAGATCAACTCTGCTGATGATATTACTTTGTACCACCGTCTTAATCCATCCAGCATCATTTCTCTTGGTCGGCCTCTGCCTCTCTTTCCCTTGATCTTTCATTCGTCGCGATGTTCTCAACCTAGTGTATAGGTTCGTTTGAACAGAACAAGTAAAGAACTCTTTTATACGACATAGGCACACTGTGTATAGATGCTAGACCCGTATTTTAAAAGACCAATCCGCACTTTAGTGTGAAAGGGGATGATGATGATGATGATGATGATGATGATGATGATGATGATGATGATGATGATGACGATGATGATGATGATGATGATGATGATGATGATGATGATGATGATGATGATGATGATGATGATATAGTTAGTATCAAGCCCTTACATTCCACGACCCCGGTACCCTTTTAGGCTGGGTAAACCTACAAGCTCAGATCCAGTTTCAAATCCTCTCCGATACGGATTCGGACTCATGTCCACCGGACTAGCCGACGGAGATCTGGACACTACGCTGGCACAGCTCCTGGTGTGCAGGTTAGGATGTTTTCTAACACCCTGAGCATTACCCAAGTCGAAAACTCGTCCCACGATACGGTAGACTAACACTCTAAGCCAGTGTTTCCCAACGTGGGGCCCACGCCCCACAGGGGGGCAATGCGACTGTTAAGGGGGGCAATTCGAAAATGGAAGAAATCGGCTGAATATAACAAAACGGGGAGATTTGACACTGAAGTTAACTAAATTGGAACCTGACATAAGATCTCTTTGCAGCAAGCATCAAGCGCAAGGATCTCACTAAATTTAAATAATAAATAATTACTAATAATTAAAATAATATAGAAAAATCTTTCATTAAAATTATTTTGTACTTGAATTTCAGTTCTCCATTATATGTTTTGAAAATTTACTTACTGTGTTTGCTCAATAATTACCTAGTGATTTCTTCCTAAAACCTATCATTCAAGTTTCTTTAGTGAACATTTCAATTTTTGAATATTAAAAATAATGTATATGTTGAGAGGGGGGGGGGGGGGCGTGGGGCAGGGGAGGGGGGGGGGGGCAATATGAATTTTAGAAAAGCTTAAGTGGGGCATGGCACAAAAAAGGTTGGGAAACACTGCTCTAAGCCCTCTTTGACTGAAATAACAATTATAGTTAATTTCACAAGTTGGGCTTGAACCGTAAATTGTAAAGTTTCATCTGTTCCTAATAACAACAAAGAATTTTTTTTATTGTTTAATGCTTCCGGTATGTTAAAGCGACGACCAAGAGATATCGTCTGAATCACGCAATCGCGGTTTTTTTAATGAAAACTGCAAATATGGCGGGGTTATTGTGTCTTGTCACTTCGCGCAGATTCTGTCACTTCAGATTAATAAATCAACACTTAGAAGACAACAGACAGGATTTGAGCAACTGTTATCTAGACGCCATGTCATGTCATGATTCTAGGGATTTGCTGGCTTGGTGATTTTTACATCACGCGACACTGGGTGGGTGGTGTCTTTTGCTTTTGTTGTTTCGTTAAACACGGTTGAGACATTGTTTATTGTCTGATCTCAGCACGTGTTAAGTGCCATGTTAGAGATTTGTGTTAAGTGCCATGTTAGAGATTTGTGTTAAGTGCCATGTAATAGATTGTGTGTTCAGTGCCATGTTAGAGATTGTGTGTTAAGTGCCATGTTAGAGATTGTGTGTTCAGTGCCATGTTAGAGATTGTGTGTTAAGTGCCATGTTAGAGATTGTGTGTTCAGTGCCATGTTAGAGATTGTGTGTTCAGTGCCATGTTAGAGATTGTGTGTTAAGTGCCATGTTAGAGATTGTGTGTTCAGTGCCATGTTAGAGATTGTGTGTTCATTGCCATGTTAGAGATTGTGTGTTCAGTGCCATATTAGAGATTGTGTGTTCAGTGCCATGTTAGAGATTGTGTGTTAAGTGCCATGTTAGAGATTGTGTGTTCATTGCCATGTTAGAGATTGTGTGTTCAGTGCCATGTTAGAGATTGTGTGTTCAGTGCCATGTTAGAGATTGTGTGTTCAGTGCCATGTTAGAGATTGTGTGTTCAGTGCCATGTTAGAGATTGCGTGTTTAGTTCTATGTAAGAGATTGTGTGTTGCATTCCATGTTAGAGATTATATGTTAAGTGCTATGCTAGAGATGGTATGTTCAGTGTCATGTTAGAGATTGTATGTTAAGTGTTATGTTAGAGATTGTGTGTTAAGTGCTATACTAGAGATTGTATGTTAAGTGATATACTAGACATTGTATGTTAAGTGCTATGTTAGAGATTGTATGTTAAGTGCTATACTAGAGATTGTATGTTAAGTCCTATACTAGAGATTGTACGTTAAGTGCTATACTGGAGATTGTATGTTAAGTGATATAATGGAGATTGTATGTTAAGTGCTATACTAGAGATTGTATGTTAAGTGCTATACTAGAGAGTGTATGTTAAGTGTTGTACTAGAGATTGTATGTTAAGTGCTATACTAGAGATTGTATGTTAAGTGCTATAATAGAGATGTATGTTAAGTGCTATAATAGAGATTGTGTATTAAGTATCATGTTAGAGATTGTATGTTACGTGCTATACTGAAGATTGTACGTTAAGTGTTATAATGGAGATTGTATGTTAAGTGATATACTAGAGATTGTATGTTAAGTGCTATACTAGAGATTGTATGTTAAGTACTATACTAGAGAGTGTATGTTAAGTGCTGTCCTAGGGATTATATGTTAAGTACTATACTATAGATTGTATGTTAAGTGCTATAATAGAGATTTATGTTAAGTGCTATACTAGAGATTGTATATTAAGTGTCATGTTAGAGATTGTATGTTACGTGCTATACTGGAGATTGTATGTTAAGTGCTATAATGGAGATTGTATGTTAAGTGATATACTAGAGATTGTATGTTATGTGCTATACTAGAGATTGTATGTTAAGTGCTATACTAGAGAGTGTATGTTAAGTGCTGTACTAGAGATTGTATGTTAAGTACTATACTAGAGATTGTATGTTAAGTGCTGTAGTAGAGATTGTATGTTAAGTGCTGTACTAGAGATTGTATGTTAAGTGATATACTAGAGATTGTATGTTAAATGGTGTACTAGAGATTGTATGTTAAGTGCTGTACTAGAAATTGTATGTTAAGTGATATACTAGAGATTGTATGTTAAGTGCTGTACTAGAGATTGTATGTTAAGTGCTGTACTAGAGATTGTATGTTAAGTGCTGTACTAGAGATTGTATGTTAAGTGCTGTACTAGAGATTGTATGTTAAGTGATATACTAGAGATTGTATGTTAAGTGATATACTAGAGATTGTATGTTAAGTGATATACTAGAGATTGTATGTTAAGTGATTTGCTAGAGATTGTATGTTAAGTGATATACTAGAGATTGTATGTTAAGTGATATACTAGAGATTGTATGTTAAGTGATATACTAGAGATTGTATGTTAAGTGCTGTACTAGAGATTGTATGTTAAGTGATATACTAGAGATTGTATGTTAAATGCTGTACTAGAGATTGTATGTTAAGTGATATACTAGAGATTGTATGTTAAGTGATATACTAGAGATTGTATGTTAAGTGCTGTACTAGAGATTGTATGTTAAGTGCTATACTAGAGATTGTATGTTAAGTGATATACTAGAGATTTATGTTAAGTGATATACTAGAGATTGTATGTTAAGTGATATACTAGAGATTGTATGTTAAGTGCTATACTAGACATTGTATGTTAAGTGCTGTACTAGAGATTGTATGTTAAGTGCTGTACTAGAGATTGTATGTTAAGTGGTGTACTAGAGATTGTATGTTAAGTGCTATACTCGAGATTGTATGTTAAGTGCTGTACTAGAGATTGTATGTTAAGTGCTGTACTAAAGATTGTATGTTAAGTGCTGTACTAGAGATTGTATGTTAAGTGCTGTACTAGAGATTGTATGTTAAGTGCTATACTCGAGATTGTATGTTAAGTGATATACTAGAGATTGTCTGCAAAGTGCTATACTAGAGATTGAATGAATCAATGAAAAACGAGAAGTAGGTTGAGAGCTTTACCAAAGCACAACTACAAAAAACAAAATGGCCGTTGCGGCCAAAGCCTTCGTCAGCACAGAACAAACAAACAAAAATAGATTAACACATACTTATCTAGTATCCTAGCTTGAAACGGCTATCCATGGGTAGAATGAAACGGATGTTGTGATATATACTATATATTGTATATACTAGAGATTATACTAGAGATTGTATGTTAAGTGATATACTAGAGATTGTATGCAAAGTGATATACTAGAGATTGTATGCTAATTCTATACTAGAGATTGTATGCTAAGTGCTATACTAGAGATTTTATGTTAAGTGCTATACAAGAGATTGTATGTTCAGTGTCATGTCAGAGATTGTCTTTTAAGTGCTATACTAGAGATTGCATGTTAAGTGTCATGTTAGAGATTGTATGTTAAGTGCTATACTAGAGATTGTATGGTAAGTGTCATGTTAGAGACTGTGTGCTAAGTGTCATGTTAGGGATTGTATGTTAAGTCTCATGTCAGAAATTGTACGTTAAGTCTCATGTCAGAAATTGTATGTTAAGTGTCATGTTAGAGATTGTATGTTAAGTGTCATGTTAGAGATTGTATGTTAAGTCTCATGACAGAAATTGTATGCTAAGTGTCATGTTAGAGATTGTATGTTAAGTGTCATGTTAGAGATTGTATGTTAAGTGTCGTATTAGAGATTGTATGTTAAGTGATATACTAGAGATTTTGTATTAAGTGTCATGCTAGAGATTGTGTGTTAAGTGTCATTTATAGATTCTGTGTTAAGTACCACGTTAAAGAGTGTGTGTGTGTGTGCCCGTTCAGCCTGTAAGGTTATATTTGTGACGTACTACTGTGGTCTTCTTACTGGGGGATGATTTCTTTCCAGCCAGAAACTATCTTGGGCAGTACTAGCGGCAGACGTGACGCTGACCACAAAACCAATGGAGTGCCGGTTGTTCTAGAACAAATCTGTGTCCAGCTGCACATGACCAGTGGAGTGCCGATTGTTCTAGAACAAATATTTGTCCAGCTGCACATGATCAATGGAGTGTCGATTGTTCTAGAACAAATTTGTGTCCAGTTGCATCTGACCAATAGCTCTTAAGATGTGTAAAGGGGACCTTTGCTGTTGCTTATAATTCCTTCGAATTATTTGATGTTGTTATTTATCTTTCGTTCGCTCATCAAGTGTTTTCGTGGCATCCTGATTACTATGTGCACTACCTGGCTGGTTGCCTCCGTCTTCAGCACCTTTCTTTTGCTAGGTAGACTGTGGTCTTACTCTAGTTTAGATATGTATGTATGCACTCATGTCTGCGTATTCATATCTAGAGCATTCTGGCTTTACGGCGCAGAGACTCGCCATCGCTCCTTCTCCTGTTAGTTAAAAAAGGCTCGTCACGTGAAGGCCAAGAGTTGGACTTTAGCTGCCAGAGGTGATGAATGCACGAGCCATGGAGTATTTTGCGAAGTTTGGCGCTCATCCCGACTCTGCGCCCCCGGCTATAACAGCAATTTGGAACCTGGTGGTGCGATGTCTTGTATTTCTGTATTTTCATGACTCTGCATCGCCTTTTTCCCTTCTTGTCCACGTTTGACAACTCGAAGGTTCTTGTTCTTCGGCGTGTTTCATATTTCATGCCTCTGTATGCGCCTGAAGGTTTTACACTCTTCGTCTCATGTCGTTGTTACCGCTTTGCTGGCTGTAGCCGTGTTTAATGCTTGTTGATATCTTGTCACGCAGTTTTTCCAACAGCTGTTTTTCATTTTCTTGATTTATGTCAAAATTTCCTGTTTCCTCATTTCAAACTGCTCCTCTAACAAGCCTCGGGAGAGTTTGCTTCTCGTGTCGTCGGTTGTTTGTTGGTCTCCTCTATGTGACCCCAGGAATGTGTGTATCATGTGATTTAGCTCCACACGTTCATCATCATCATGTGCCGTGCCAGCTGGCGTGGGCGTCCATGTCTGTCCACAGATGCCGTCGGTTGCCAGGATTAGTCTGCCGACAATATTCCTCCACGACACCGTTCCCTTTCACCCAGAATCATTTCTCTCGATATGTTTCCGCCTTTGTCCCGTTGATCTTATAGTCGTCACCATGTTTTCCACTGCCTCTTTTCTCATCACATGACCAAATAACTTCGTTTGTCTTTTTCTTATAATGGTATACAATATTCAAGGTGCCTTTTGCTGATAATCGTTGCTAGTTTCTCTGGTAGTTCAGGGTATTCCCGAATCACATCTCTGTTGCTTCTTAACTCCATCTACCGTGTTCATCCAAGCTCCATGATTCACTGCCATACAACAAAACAAGACCTATGTAACATTACATTAACGTCATTCAGACATTGAATGGGGCTTATTACATAAGTTACTTTTCCTTTCTCCGCACTTTGCTTCTTCATAAACGGACTTCTGCTGGTATTATCGAGGCTGTCAGTTCGACACGAAGCCGGTTCTCGTGAGTGTTGTTACTTTCTGTGACAATTCTGTTTTTATAACATTTCATCTCATTATCTCATCTCATCTCGTCTTATCTCATCACATCTCATTTCATCAGCTCATCTCATCTTCTCATCATGTCATCTCATCATCCCGTCTCATCTCATCTCAACTTGTACCTTGTGCTCCGAGGTGAAGCATGAACAGCGGGAGAGTGCCCGTTTATGGGCTTCATATATCGAGGTTCCCATGGACTCTGTTATTCCATCTGTTCATCGATTACGTGGTCGGCCTCGTCTTCTGCTTCCCTCTGGTCTGTACATCATTGCTTGTTGTTGTAGTATACTGTTAGTTGGTAACCTAATTATATGACCAAACCATTTAACTGACTATTTTCTAATGAAATTTAGCGCCTCTATTACCCCTTACTTCAGTCCTGATTTCACCATTTCTGATGTTCTCTCTCATGACACATTGAATATTCTTCTCAGAAATCCCATTTCCGTTGTTGTAATTTGTCTTTTCTGTTATTGTTCTTTTGTTTTTTTTTCATTATTATTATTTTATTTTTTTTATTTTTTTTTTTTTGGGGGGGGGGGGGGGGGGTATTGTGCTTATTTTAGTATCTACTGACACGTGTTTGTTCTTTAGTATATGTAGTTTTTTTTAGTTAGTATCTATAGATTAAGTATGTAAGGAATCTATAACAGGTCTAACAAACCGGTAGGAATTTATTTGATCCTGACAAATCCTAGATGAGATTAGCGGAAAGGCGCTGGTACTTGATTACCTCTACCCCAGCAGACAGCCTAACAGCATACGTGAAAGACAACAATAGCAGCAACAATGTAGTATTTACATCAGTAGTTAAAAAATAGGCATATCAATAGCAAACTGAAGTAAAAAAAAAAAAAAATAACTGTAGTAAACAAATTAAAGTAAACAAACTGAAGTAAACAAATTAAAGAAAACAAATTGGGATAAACAAACTACAGTTAACACATTGAAGTAAACATTTTGAGAGGAAGCATCAATTCTGTGGTGAAGTGTGTGTATCATCGTGGAGCATTTCGCGATAATTAAACAGATTCAGTGCAAAATAAATGAGTAACTGTGGGCCAAACAGAAATGGATAACGGGAAATGGGAAGTTGGGGTGTGTCGTTGTTATGACGTACGAGTTGTTAATATGGTAGCAGACATGATGTATTATAACGCAATGACAAGATGACGGCGTTATAAGCTAATGGTAGATACGGGAAGTCGCTTGAGACAATTAATCATCCCATGGCACTTCATCAGTTACAGAAGAATACCGGCGCCCTTGAACCGGCTCTGTGGTGTAGGAGTTACGAATGCAATTCGTAAGCCAGCGTACCGAGGTCGAAAAACACTGCTGCGGGCCATTTGGAAGGATGCCGCATTGCGTTGGTTTCCCAAACAAAAGGTATGAGAACTGGTCGTTCGGAAAGCAATGGCAAACTAATGTGTGTACACTTGTCAAGACATCATAAACAGTCAAAAAATGATGGGGTTGACTACGACGTACTGTAAAGGATATGCAACTAACTTTTGAACTCAATTGCATAACATTCTTAGCATACCAAGCACCAAGACGAAGAATAAAATTGGTACTGTACAGATCTAACTATCGAAGCTCTAACTGTCTCATCTTCCACAATAAATCATACACGCCCCTAATCGCAACAGTCGCATCATGCCCCCGTCCCCTAAAAACAGAAACTACGAAAATAATAATAATTATCTGAAATAAAGTCTTTAAAGGTCTTAAAAGTAGAGAGGTTCTACTTAATTGCACCGGGTTTTATCCCGTAAGGCTCGGTCTCTTTCCGCCGGGCGGCCTGCCGAAAGCGTGGCACAAAGCACGAACTCCGTAGCTCCAGCCACGACACCCAGGAGTCTCCGAAAAATATGAAAACTGGTATAATAAACATTCCCCTAATTGTGATAAGTTACGCCTACATTTGGTAATTATAATCGTCATCTCAAAAATTAGTTTTAGAAGTTATGTATTATTGATTATTGCACATTTTCAGTGCGTTTTAATGCATAGTGTTATATTGCTGCATGGAGGGCAAAGATCAGAAATGGAATAAAGACAAAGGAGAAAATTATTGCAGATAAGTCACACACCTAGCGTGTGAGACGTAAGATGGTGCATGATGGTGAAAATGACCACGTGTTCACATGCACACACTGTGAACGAACATTTACAGCGTGAATTGGCCTTTTCAGTCACATTCGCTACCGCCATAGGTAAAAGTTATTATGCCTTTTTAAAGCACAAACTATCGACTGTCAAGAATATCTAAGATTAGCTTCATAAGTGGTATGTGAATGAAATAATGTATGAGAGTAGAGATACAAGAAGGCAGAATGTCAGACGGGCCTGCGTGCCCAGTTCTTAATCCTTTGAAAGTAAAGTTTGTTCATTCGTTCGTTCATTTGTTCCTTCGTTCGTTCGTTTATACCCGGGAACCTAAACTACATTGGACATATTAACAACAGTCACAGAGGCTTGAACAGAGTTATGATGGAAGACATGATTCAAGGAAATATGTCAGACCCTACTTAGAATTGAACTCAAATCACTGTTTTTATAACCGCATTGCCACAACAGCTGCCTATAAAATACATGATATCATAATTGTTGATATTGTACTTCGGTCATGAATACATTATCCAGAATTCTAACTTGGCCTTGACAATGGTTGCTCGGGTGTTCCCCAGTTTTGCGTGTCCGTGGCCCGGATAAATAATAGAAGGATTTCCCTGGTTGGCTCCAGTGTTTATGGCTCTCAGATCAACTAGCTAAAGGCTAATGATGGCAGATCAAACGCTGGTTGGATTTGTGTGAAACTATAACAATAAACAAAAGTTTAATATTTAATTTCTACGCCATATCTTTATTGTAGTGTTTTTGTTATTGTTCGTTTTTATTGAATGTTTTGTTACGACTGATGTCTTTGATAATATTTTCTTTTCATTGATGTCTTTGAAAATATTTTGGTTTTGATTGACTTCTTTGACAATTTAACACGGAAATGTATTTGTCTACAATCATCATCATCATCATGTGCCACGCAGATAAGCGTGGGCGGTCATGTTTTGCCATCTCACTTGATCACCAGAGTCGTGGATCAGCTCCGTGTTCCTGTCTCGACCAAACCACATTGCCAATCCATTCAGGTATTTAATTCTCAGTCTTCCCCTTGGTCTCTTCCCTTCGATCTTGCCAGTTGTCACCAAGTTCTCCAATTCATTTCTTCTCATAACATGCCCAAAACATTTTGACTGTCTACGTCTAATGTCTCTAATCAGTTTACGATCTTCATATGTTTTTTGTAGGACTTGTTCATTGGTTTTTCTGTCTGTCCATGGTATTCTTTGCATTTTCCTCAGAAACCACATTTAAACAGCTATCAGATGTTTTCCAGCTTCTCTGCTCATTGTCCACGCTTCACATCCATATCAAAGTACAGGTTCTATGTAGTACTCCAACACTCTTTTTCTACAGTGGCCATTATAATAAAGTAAGGGAATATTTTACACTCATTAAGTCATAATGGGTGTATGGTGCTTGATCCACACTTGTCTAAACCCATCCGTGGAAGATATTGTGAGTATCACGCCCGCCGCCTTTACTTCTATAGAAATTTGTCAGTGCCCATTTTAGGATTTGTCCACTGGAAATCAACGTCAGTCCACTGGACCCTTTTTTGCGTGTAGATTTGTGTGTGTGTGTGGATATCCTATTTACAGGACATCGCTGTCAACGCCAGCATTTTACTGCTGTTGTGATGTCTTGGCAAGTTTTACGTTCGGTAGTTTGCTATTGTTTTCTGAACGACCGGCTCACATACCTCCGTAAGTAGCCAACACGAGGAGGTCCGCGCCGAATCTCGCGCAGCTGTGTTTCGTACGAGAGTATACAGGATTACGAACAAAGTCCTTAACACCTTCGCCAGGGAGACTGCGTGTAGATTAGCTTTCACTAATACTAGCGTCCCTCGCCATCAGGCGAACCTACTCCAAATTCAAGTCAACTTGTTAATCCAACTGGCCGGTGTAGGGGTTGAACATGCTAGCTCGGCATCAACACGCTAGCTCGGCATCAACACGCTAGCTCGGCATCAACACGCTAGCTCGGCATCAACACGCTAGCTCGGCATCAACACGCTAGCTCGGCATCAACACGCTAGCTCGGCATCAACACGCAAGCTCGGCATCAACACGCAAGCTCGGCATCAACACGCTAGCTCGGCATCAACACGCTAGCTCGGCATCAACACGCTAGCTCGGCATCAACACGCTAGCTCGGCATCAACACGCTAGCTCGGCATCAACACGCTAGCTCGGCATCAACACGCTAGCTCGGCATCAACACGCTAGCTCGGCATCAACACGCTAGCTCGGCATCAACACACTAGCTCGGCATCAACACGCTAGCTCGGCATCAACATGCTAGCTCGGCATCAACACGCTAGCTCGGCATCAACATGCTAGCTCGGCATCAACACGCTAGCTCGGCATCAACACGCTAGCTCGGCATCAACACACCGGATGTTTATAGTGATTCTGCCATACCAGTTTGGTTCGTCAATTCTCTGCAGATGACGCCAGCGTGGCTGAAAGGTTTATCGTTCTCGCACTTGAACTGTATGAGCGTTGACGGCGGGGTAGTAGGTTCACCCCTTACATTAGCCAGTTCGACTTAACGTTAATTTATCGTTCATAAAGCTATGGCAAGCTACTGAAAGTAGAACTTCCTAGAGAATGAACCTAGGGTTGACGGTAACGCCTGCTCATGCGCAGTAGAGGGTGTGTTTTTAATGATTGTGCAGTGTTTGAAAATATTGCCGATCCAAGTTTTGTATTCACCTTCTGTAAAGTTCATATGCCGCTCTCCGTGGCGAAGGTCTTACGGACGCGGTTCGTAATCCCGTATACCCGCGTTCGAAACATAGCTGCGCGCGATTTGACAGCAGACCGCGTTGCGTTGGTTACTTACGGAGGTATGTGAGCCGGTCATTCAGAAAGCAATGAACGTAAAACTTGCCGAGACATCACAGCGGCAGAAATGCTGGCGTTGACTGCGATTTCCTGTAAAAGGGATATGCAAAATCAAAAAAACAAAAACAAAAACAAAGTTCATGCAACACAATGGGTAAATACAAAACTTTGACCGATAATATTTTCAAACACTGCACAGTCATTAAAAATACACCCGGTACATGGAACATTGTTGTTTATTCTACTCAGGCACGAGTAAAAATGAACGTGTCTACTTTATTTAACACTGTTTCAGTCGTTCTTCGTCTTTCTGGCCCACACAGCATTATTGCCTTGACTTTGGGGACTAAAATGTTGACTTTCTCGTCCTAGACTTGTGGACGTCAATGACAAGTACCTCAGCATTCGGAGTAGGTTCGCCTAATGGCGCGTTAGGTAAAAAGTTAGTTTCGTATCCTTTTACATGACATCGCAGTCAACCCCAGCATTTTTGTCTATTTGTGATTTCTTAATAAGTTTACGTTCATTAGTTTCCCGTTGCCTTCTGAACGATCAGCTCTCATACTATTGTATGAAAACCAACGCAAGGCAGTCTGTTGCCAAATCGCCTGCAGCTATGTTTCGAACGTGGTATGTGGGATTACGAATTACGTACGTACGCCCTTCTCTACAGAGACGGTCTGATATCGAGGGACGCTGGTAATAAGGACAGCTAATCCACACGCCAACATCAGCCCAGTGCACTAAATCTAGTAGCACGTGTATGAACTACGCTTGATTTCAAAGCAAACTAACGCAAAAACAAGAAAAGAAACACTGGAGTTAAATATTCTTTTTTGTGTACCGGATTCACTTTCTGTTCATGTCCAGACATTTCCTAGTGTTATGAAAGCTCTTCTTGTCGAGTGTATTCTTAATTTATCACCACCCTTGTTCGTCCCTCGTGATCTCCTTACCATAAAACCAAATAACAATGAAAATGATGGTTCTAGTTGACAACTCAGATGACTGAGATAAACGGCAGCAAATGTATGATAATGACGCCATCAAAGTCATGTGATCTACCCACAATTCACTGCGCAACCGCATTCCTGGAGACAGCCTCGATCTCAGATTTCGCGCGCATAAACACGACTTTGGCACGTGCTGAGGGTATCGTGTCTGCCCAGGGGCAGGATTAGTTACGAGACGGCGTGACCAGACAATGTACTAAAGGAAATGACCAAGGCAAACAGATTAAGGCCACCCTAAACTGTGATACTGTTGAACTGACGGGTGTGAAGCGACAAGTAGATTTTGCTTGGAAATTATGGTGTAAGGAGACCAGTTTCTTTAGTTTAGTTTAGTTTAGTCGTTGGATCAACATCACGGCACACGGTTTAACCCATAAGTGCTCCGTTTTCTTCCTACCTCAAACCTGAGTCTGGAGAAACTCAGCTCAATGCACGAACTCCGTTGCATCGGCAAGGATCCTGAAATACTTTGGGTAGATTTTTAACTCGAAATTTTGCCCGGGCAGCGCCGTTAGGCTACTCTTTTTCGATTTCCAACTGCCAAGGGATATGTTACGTGCTCAACAATACACACGGGCGTCCGATCTCACTACCCAGAGACCAGGGGAAATGTTATTACTGGAAGTCCAGGTGGATTTTTAAAATAAAGACAAGTTTCTTTGCTTTCAATGATAGGAAGTCATAAGGGTAGATATCGATACGCGAAAGATGAAAACGATAGTTTGGAGTATGTAAAGGTGTCATTCGGTGGTAGCATCATACGTACTTCTCATTAGCTTAGGTAGCAGGTTTGGGTAGCACCGCAGAGCAGATAAAAATGAAGTGACAGCGGGTGCCCGACAATTAACTGCGAAACACACAAATATATTGAACGGACCTCTTCTTAAACATCTTTGTTGGTATGCATATGAAGACAAAGTAACTCTTAAGGGTGTGGTTATTGGGTGTGGATCAAGAAGGCATTATTACGAATCAAGACGTGCCTCCATATAATGGGAACAACTACTGCAACTGCAGTAATGCTGTGGAAATGCAAACAATATAACATAACACAAAGTAATGCAGCTATACAGAACACAATTACGGAAAATGCAGGACGTTGTGGTGACTAACCTTCATCGGCAAACAAATACAGACACAAAACACAATATATAAACAAGGAGAAGACCCTCCAATGACTACATTAAGGCATAAGAGCGAGATTAGAAGAATGAAAGGGATGTTTAAAAAATGAGAACAGTGAAGAGGAATGAAACATTTGAAGAAAAACAATCAATGTGCTACTTAGAATCCCAGGCTGTGATACTGAGGTTACCGACGGGCCTGCGTGCCCAATTCTTAACCCTTTGAAAATAAAGATTGTTCATTCGTGACCTACAGAGTATTTTACCGCTATTCTTTTCCAGGTTACCGACCTATAAAGCACTGTACCGTTATTCTTTTCAAGGGTGCCGACCTATAGAGTGCTTTACTGTTATTCTGTTTAGTTTGTTGAGTTCAATTCCAATCCCAAGTTGATTTACTGGAGAATTTTACGTTCAGTAGTTTGCCATATTATTTTGGATTTTAAAAAATCTCGCAAATTGTTTGCAGAGGGTTGCAATTAACCTCAGTTTGATGTTCTAGCCAATTTTGTATTCCGTAGTTTGCCACTGCTCTCTAACCAAGAAGGTAACGTTCAACTTAATGCTTTTGTAATGCTTGATCCGCCTATTCTGCAATCAGCGTACATGAAGTTTTAAGAGCGAGCGTGTTTATCCTGTCCTCACGTATTTTGGATTACAACTGATAAATTATGAGTCTTACAGTAAAACCTCCTAATAACATTATTGAACCTATAATCGCCATTACCTGTTATACAAATACCGTAATACCATTAGTATTTAGATGTCACAAATACGAACTGATTATCCGTGTAATTATCCGCTTCCTAACTCGGACGCCACTCCTGTGACAAATGAAAGCCGTAATTACAAAGCTGAAGTGTGCTGTCAACCATTCATCTGACTACTGGTACTTGTCAGCCAACCATGTGGAACCGTGTCCCACTGACATACTTTAGGCCAGGGATCAGATGCCAAACATGAGTCTCGAAGCGACGCTTTGTTTCTCTGACGAGAAGTAAACACGGCTGAATTGTAACTGTGAGATAGAGCACAATTGTCCGGTTCTTGTTATTGTTTCTTGTATGCGTGTAGAATGACGTATGTTTCTGTGGGTTTGTTTACCCACATTCCCCCCACTAAATTGTTCTACCCAGCAATCACTTATAAAGCCGGCGCGCTAGAGAAGTTGATAGGGATCTTCGCTGGAAATGTCATGAGCAGGGTAGGATGCGGGTCCGCCGCCTGAGCTTGTCGCCTGCTAAGGTAAAGGAAAGATTGGCCATCTATTCCTCCTTGTTCTCAGGCCTGCGAAATATGTTTTCCCTATCGCATCAAGACCCCTCACATGAAACTGCTTCAGGGAAACCGGGGAAACGTGTTGCAGATATATACGTTCCATCTCCCTTCTCGCCTGGTGTCTGGTTTTCTGTGTATAAATATCAATTCTATCGTGTTTAAATATCAATTCTATCGTGTTTAAATATCAATTCTATCGTGTTTAAATACCAATTCTATCGTGTTTAGTTTAAATATCAATTCTATCGCGTTTAAATATCAATTGTATCATATTTAAATATCAATTCTTTCATATTTAAATATCAATTCTATCATGTTTAAATATCAATTATATCATGTGTAAATATCAATTTCATCATGTTTAAATATCATTTCTATCATGTTTAAATATCAATTATATCATGTTTAAATAGCAATTCTATCAAGTTTAAATAGTGTCTTGTTTTCTAGTTTAAATATCGATTCTATTCGATTTCACTATTACCCCTCCCCCGTCCAACCTCAAGGAGAAGTTATACTTAGGGTCCATCACCGGCTCAGAATGAAAGTCCCGTGACTGAGTCAGCCAAAAGCATCTGCCCATGGTTTTACCCTCACAGGATTATTAATCCGAAGGTGATTGTTGTCCATTTGGGTAATGGACTAATGTTAAATCAATTCTTTTTCGCATATCCGTTTTACAGGACATTGCAGCTAACACCAGCATTGTTCAGTTGCTATTGATGTCTCGGCAAGTTTTAATGTCAGTAGTTTGCCATTGCTTTATGAATGACTGGCTCACATACCTCCGTAAGTAATTAGTGCGAAGCGATCTGCAGCCAAATCTCACGCAGAAGAGTTTCGTACGTTGGTATACGGGATTACGAACAACGTCCTTGTCCTCCGTCGTCAGGGAGACCGCAAGTTTAATTATCAATTCTATCATGTTTAACAGGAAGAATCTCGTCTGCAGAACGTTGTGATTAACCCCAGGTTTGTTGTTTACTTAAATGTACATTCGGTAGTTTGCCATTGCTTTCTGAACGTGAAGTCAATGTTGAGGTGCAACTGATCAGTTCATTGTTAGGTGTTAATACCTGTTGTTTGCCTCTTTGTCGTTTGTCTTCGGCTATTCCCTGAACAATAACTTTTGACAACAATAGCATACATGTATGTCGCCTAACAAAGATGATTGTTTTATTGTGCACGTGCACATTGCGGAGTAGGAGTGGCATAGTCGTTAGTTCGCTTACAGGCTCAATCTGTGTTTCGGTTCTAACCCCTTAAATAATAATAATTTTTTTTTTTTTAAACAGGATTATTTCTGCCAACCAGAACTGCTATGTGGTCGACCCAGCCTCATAACATATGGGTGCCTGACAATGTCCAGGCTTTTTATGGTAATTGTTTCTCCTTCGGGAGACCCGGGTTCGAATCCGCAGTATGGTGTGGATTTGTTTGTCTGTCGGGGGCAAAAAGAAAACCCTAACCTGTACAGTTCGCGGCGACTGCACCAGCCAGACGGCCTTGATTTCTCGCGCTCAGGGTTAGCTACTGATGGGAGGGGGGGGGGGGGGGGCTTGTGGCACGAAACCAGCCAGCAAACGTCAAACACAAACCCTAATGGACTGATAGAATAATGCACATAGACTCTGGGAAACACGCAAAACATGCACACGTCATCTCCTACGTCATGGATTTGACGGCACATTTTGGAAACCGGTCACGTGACTGACAGGAACAATGCATAGCGTGTGATGTTTAGCGCACAAGTGGTTGCATGTTTAAGCTGGCAGAAGAATCGTCATTCAATTACAGAAGCCAACTTTATGCAAACAGAAAGACATGATAGTCCATTTAAAATTACCGTGGTAGACAATTTAAATTATTGTGTGGATATGTGTGTATATATCAGCTTGAAGTACCTATTTAATTATTTTAGTTTATGTTGTATGATTTATGCAGTATGTATCTGACGAGCTTCAGCGAAATATGCCATGCAATAAATCGTGTATCGTGGATGTGGGTCAAAGGCCATTTAACAGTCGCTAAGGAGGAGAGTGGTCAGATGAACTTGAATGCTGCAGAAAGGTTCTAGGATAACATGCATCATGAGTGAGACAAGTGTTGGCATTATATAAGATCTGCTCATCGAAGAGGGCTGATCATTGCAGGCTCATTGTCCAGGGAAACTAAAGTTACCGGTGTGCCTATACAAGTATGTATGAGTCATGTCTCGGAAACAGAAGTCACTGATTTGTCTATACAAGTATGTAGGAGTCATGTCTCGGAAACAGAAGTCACTGATTTATCTATACAAGTATGTAAGAGTCATGTCTCGGAAATTGAAGTCACCGATTTGTCTATACAAGTATGTACGCGTCATGTCCAGGAAACAGAAGTCACTGATTTGTCTATACAAGTATGTAGGAGTCATGTCTCGGAAACAGAAGTCATTGATTTGTCTATACAAGTATGTAGGAGTTTTGTCTCGGAAACAGAAGTCATTGATTTGTCTATACAAGTATGTAGAAGCCATGTTCGGGAAACAGAAGTCACTGATTTGTCTATACAAGTATGCAGGAGTCATGTCCCGGAAACAGAAGTCACCGATTTGTCTATACAAGTATGCAGGAGTTTTGTCTCGGAAACTGAAGTCACTGATTTGTCTATACAAATACGGGGCTAACACTATATACATAAGGACATGGAATACGCCCAGTATGATATTGACCACAAGACCCCTGGAATGCCGATTGTTCTAGACAAACACTGGCTTAGCATCTTTTACCGGATGAGTCTTAAGCATCCTTTTACCGTGTTCCCAGCTCGGCTTATGTTGTGGAAGGGGATCATTACGTTGGTTTAGAACTTAGCGATCGCTGAGACATTGACTGATTTGCAAATAATGAAGCCGGGAATGTTATATTCCTCTCTGATCCCAGGATAGTTGTTCTTTCGCTCGCTGTAAGACGTGTTTGCGTGACAACCTGATTGCTGTGGGCGCCTCCTGGCTGGTTGCCTCCGTCTTCAGCACATTTCTTTTGTTGGGTTATCCTTTGGTCTTACTCGAGTTTAGGCATGTATGTATGTATGTACTCAAAAGTATGAGCGATTTGAAACCCACCCAAGAATAGTAAATGGGATTCTAGATTTGTCAGACCAAGGCGAGAATTTAAAGCCACGCCTTCGCATAAAAGATACCTTGATACGTGGGGTTGTCAGAAGTAGGGCATCACCTTGGAAACAATTGGAAAAGAGATCATCTGTTTTTCTTAACATTAACCGGTAAAAATAATAAAGTTTCTTGTCTTGTTCAGCCTAATGAGGTCATAATTGGGCTGTTTTATTTGAAGTTTTCTTTCTTTAAGCTGTTTATGTTGGGAGGATTTTTTCGTGTAAATTAATTTTTCTGAGCAAAGATATTTTTATAATTTGTTTATAATGTGGAAATCTGTTGGTGAATTGTGTGTTCAATTGTTTATTTACCCTGGGTAGTGGAAAGCCTATTACTTCTCTATCTTATCTTTTTATCAAGTCTGTTTATATATTAATGTGTATTTACATGGATGACCATATTTACCCCCGGCTAATAACCTCCCTCCCAATTCTAAATTAAGGCGCTGTGGCTTAGTAATGCAGCGATTATAACAAGTAACAAGTTTCTCCTGTCTTGGACATCACAGTAAAGTGGGAGATACTAGAACAAGTAACAAGTTTCTCTTATCTTGGACATCCCAGTAACGGGGAGATACTAGAACAAGTAACAAGTTTCTCTTATCTTGGACATCCCAGTAACGGGGAGATACTAGAACAAGTAACAAGTTTCTCTTATCTTGGACATCCCAGTAACGGGGAGATACTAGAACAAGTAACAAGTTTCTCTTATCTTGGACATCCCAGTAACGGGGAGATACTAGAACAAGTAACAAGTTTCTCTTATCTTGGACATCCCAGTAACGGGGAGATACTAGAACAAGTAACAAGTTTCTCTTATCTTGGACATCCCAGTAACGGGGAGATACTAGAACAAGTAACACGTTTCTCTTATCTTGGACATCCCAGTAACGGGGAGATACTAGAACAAGTAACAAGTTTCTCTTATCTTGGACATCTCAGTAACGGGGAGATACTAGAACAAGTAATAAGTTTCTCTTATCTTGGACATCCCAGTAACGAGGAGATACTAGAACAAGTAACAAGTTTCTCTTATCTTGGACATCCCAGTAACGAGGAGATCCTAGAACAAGTAACAAGTTTCTCTTATCTTGGACATCCCAGTAACGAGGAGATACTAGAACAAGTAACAAGTTTCTCTTATCTTGGACATCACAATAAACGGGGAGATATTAGAACAAGTGACAAGTTTCTCCTATGTTGGGCATCACAAGAAACTAGAATATTTTAAAACAAATAACAAGTTTCTCCTGTCTTGAACATCATAGTTAACGGGGAGATACTAGAACAAGTAACAAGTTTCTTCTTTCCCTGACATCATAGTAATAGATCATGTCAGAAGTGAAATAGACAGCTGAACATCTCTAGGTTTATTTAAGTGCTAGTTGTTGACATATGATTATTAATAATACTGCCAGTATTACTGGTTTACTTGAAGCACTACTATAGGGTGTGTTTTTAATGACTGTGCAGTGGTTGAACATATTGCCGGTCCAAGTTTTGTATTCACACTCTGTAATGTTCATGAAACATAATAGGTAAATACAAAACATAGATCGGCAATATTATCAAACAGCGCATAGCCATTAAACAGTAGTAGTAGTAGCAATGATGGGGTATGCTGAAGTTTAACAGAAAAAAAAAAGATTGGCAGCGGTGGGATTCGAACCCTGCCTACAGTTGTTAAGCCAGTGGTGATTATCTTCATAACTAGCAGCTGACCTAATTTTTATTGGGATATTATAGAGATAGACCTGGATGTAATACGTTACACGCCTGGTCACCATGGTTTTGCAACTTTAGTGCTGGCAGCAGCAGCCGAGCAGTGGCAGTAGTAGTAGTAGTAGTAGTAGTAGTAGTAGTAGTAGTAGTAGTAGTAGTAGTAGTAGTAGTGGTGGTGGTGGTGGTGGTGGTGGTGGTGGTAGTGGTGGTGGTGGTAGTAGTAGTAGTAGTAGTTGTTGTTGTTGTTGTTGTTGTTGTTGTTGTTGTTGTTGTTGTTGTTGAAATGTGTGTCACGTCTTAGATTCTACCGTATGACAGTAAACGGCACTACCTGATTTCTGTTAGCGCCGAATGTTGGGCGGCTCTCACCAAACCCGACACCCCACATTGTGCCAACGGCTTCGGGCGGAGGAGTGCAACTGGGAGGGTACAAGACTTACCCTAGTGCGAGGACATGCATCCTAAAGACTAAATGTTACGGCAGGGCAGACTAGGTCGTAAAGCCTTGGTCGGTACCTGGCTCCGACAGGCGCGCTACTTAATGTACACATCAACACCTGGTCTTACTGCAACATTAACTGACCAATAAAGCCTAAAATCAAAACAATGTTTTGCCTTAGTGAATTTGAATAACGAAGACACGCATAATAGATTTCACGACAAAGCGTTTCCTGTGTTGTGTTTTTTTTTAAACACACAAAATAGTCGCAGAAGCCAACATTATTAATCTGCATAGACCAGTTTTGTGCAAACAGAAAGACATGATAGTCAGTTTAAAATTATTGTGGTTGACAATTGAAATAATTGTGCAGATATGTGTATGTTTCAGCTTGAAGAATTTATCTAGTTACTTTACTTAATGTTTTGTGATTTCTGCAGTATGACGAGATACAGTGAAATGCTAAGCAATAAATCGTGCAATCTGTTGTTTGTGACTACGTTATTCAAAGCCTGAAATTTAAAAAAAGTATCAGTAGTTAGTGAAAGAAAGGTTAGAGATTTGCATATTATTCTTGACATCAGAGAAGGATCATCATCATCATCATCATCATCATCATCATCATGTGCCATGCCGGTAAGCGTGGTCGGTCATGTTTTGCCACCTCACATGATCACGAGAATCGTGGATCAGCTCAGTGTTCTTGTCTCGACCATACCACGTGGCCAAGCCATCCAGGTATTGACTTCTCTGTCCTCACTTTGTTCTTCTCCCCTCGATCTTGCCAGTTGTCACCAAGTTCTCAAATTTGTTTCTTCTTATAACATGACCTCAAAATTGTGACTTTTTACGTCAAATGTCTCTAGTCAGTTTACGGTTTTCATTCTTTTCTTGTAGGACTTGGTCATTGGTTTTTCTGTCTGTCCATGGTATTTTTTGTATCCTCCTCAGTAACCCATTTCCACAAACATCACGTGTGTGTATTATTTTTTTTTAGTTTGTTTGCTCATGGTCCACGCAAAGAAGGTTTTATGAGAAACAATAGATGTTTATTTCTTTATTTTGTTTTATTTTTAAGGTAGCTGTCAATTATATAAGTAAACAAGCAATTACTGAAAAATAAAAATCAGGACATAATTTAAAAAATTGAATGGCAGCGGTGGGATTTGAACCCACGCCTCCGAAGAGACTGGTGCCTTAAACCAGCGCCTTAGACCGCTCGGCCACGATACCTCTGTTCAATTTAATAATGTTGGAGTTATGAACGAAAAGTTTCGTGACCTGACACAGAACTCAATAATTCCGTGAGATTAGATTAGATAGGTATCTGTGCATGCCACAGATGTCACCGTGTGTGTTTTACATTTGTTTGTTTCATGTCTTTCCAACCTCGGTATTAGTGAGGTAGTAGTTGTAGTAGTAGTAGTAGTAGTAGTAGTAGTAGTAGTAGTAGTAGTAGTAGTAGTAGTAGTAGTAGTAGTAGTAGTAGTAGTAGTAGTAGCAGCAGCAGCAGCAGCAGCAGTAGGAGTAGTAGTAGTAGTAGTAGTAGTAGTAGTAGTAGTAGTAGTAGTAGTAGTAGTAGTAGTAGTAGTAGTAGTAGTAGTAGTTGCAGTGGTTGGGGTAGGAGATTAGGTAAGTATTGGTGCACGCATCAAGGGCAGCCTGGTGTTTCGGCGACAGAGACTCACCGTCGCTCCGTATTTTGTTAGTTAAAGGAACTCGCCCATATGTTGGCTACACTCTTGCTGTCGGAGATAATCAAAGCTCACGCCATGGGGGTCACTGACCTATGATGAGATTTCCACGTCAGTTCTGCCCACGGCTGTGGCAGCAATTTTGAACCAGTATCCCATACAACAGCGCTTCCCAAAGTGGTGGTCCGCGGACCGGTGCCGGTCCGCGAGCCCTTCTTTGTCGGTCCGCAACGTGAGTTGAAAAAAGTAAGAAATAAGTTAAATATTTTCTCCTTTGAGGATTGTTTAGAACGTTTTAAAAATAAGATTGTCCTTTTCTCAAAACATGATATCTGCACCGTTTTTAAGGTGATTTAATTTTAAAATAAATTGAGCTTGCAGCCGTATAGCCCAAGGAGTATTTATTTTTAAGGAGAAGCGAATCATTGGTTCATTTGGAAAGTTACAAATAGTAACCAACTGAGAACGATACTAACAGCCGGTCCGGTCGACAACATTTGTTTGTTGATGACGTGCGTTTCTTTTCTGTCCTATGTGACTGTGGCGAAAGCCTGGCTGCACCCTCTCCTCTTGCTTATTATTCAGTGTATTATAAAGAATAATTAGAAATGTTATATAAATGGTACGATCACATTATATTTACGGTTTATAGAGTAATGTAGTTTGGCCGACTTATCCTGGCCAACTTCAAACCAACAGACAACTGGCCCAGAAACGACCACTTGCGTATCCTAGTTCCATATCCGCTCTCACTCTTCTGCTAGCCATTGCAGACAGCGGTCGGGGCCCATTTGTGGTGTTCAAAAAGCAACGTTTTTTAAATAGTAAATTACTTAAACAAGTAATAAGTCAATATTAGATTACTGAAATAAGAAAGAGAAAATTTTATATTGAACAAGGGCCCCGATCCGTAGTGAGAATCTGATTCTGGAACTAGAGTTGTTGTGGTGCACCCTCGAGCGGCACCCTCATCATCAACCAGCATCAGCGAGTTCACCCATAACTATTTGTTGCTTGAGCCAAAGTAGTGCAGTCCACTTTGCCGTCATCATCAATTGAGAACTGATGGACCGGAGAGGAAAGCTGCAGACAACTATCGTGGGAGCTTTGGATATGAGCTGAGTTACAAACCATCAATCTGAATTCAACCCACCACCGAATGCTTTGCTGTGCTTCTATGATTTAAGAGCACATGAAACAGCTTTGTTTGCTGTATTAGCCAGAAACTAACATTAATCCATTTTACTTTTATCTCCCGAGTGGAGACATTTTTTTTTCTTTTCTTTCATTTATAATTAAACTGTGCGGTCTGATTTGTAGACCATCACACAAAACTTTACCTACTGCCTTTTTCACCTCATAATAATTAATAGTAGTGTAGTGTGTAAAGATAGAAGTTGAGTGAACTAGTTGTGTCTCTCCTGTATGTTATACTTGAGGGCACTGGGGGCTTTTCTTCATCACAGGGTAGCGTGTCACTGCTAACTAAGTCAGCTATCATCTATCGGTGTATAGTGTCCAACTTTACTTGCATTTCCCTGTGCCACTGATAGGAAGGTAGACTCATCTGGGACCAGGATTCATACTATCTAGACCCAATACGAGCCTTTTTGTCTTCTTCTCCTACAGTGGACTGACCTAACCAAGGGTCAGCTTTTCTATCTACATCCTTACCCGTAGGGTTTTCTTTTACGGCTGTAGATCACGCGACAGTGACTACAAGTGAGAAAGATCCATCCATCCATCCATCATGTGCCATGCCGATAAGCGTGGGCAGTCATGTTCTGCCATCTCACTCGATCACCAGAGTCGTGGATCAGCTCTGTGTTCCTGTCTCGACCATGCCACGTGGCCAAGCTATCCAAGTATTTACTTCTCGGTCTTCCCCTTGGTCTCTTCCCTTCGATCTTGCCAGTTGTCACCAAGTTCTCCAAGTCATTTCTTCTTATAACATGCCCAAAAAATTTTAACTGTCTACGTCTAATGACTCTAATCAGTTTACGATCTTCATTTGTTTCTTGTAGGACTTGTTCATTGCTTTTTCTGTCTGTCCATGGTATTCTTTTCATTTCCCCCACAAACACATTTCCACAGCCATCATCTGTTTTTCACCTTGACATCTTATTGTCCACGCTTCACATCCATACAAAAGTATTCTCTGTAGCACCTCAACACTCTTTTTCTCGTTTCAATTGATATCTGTTTATTGGTCAGTATGTTTTTCATCTTGCAAAAGGCTAGCTTCGCAATGGCAATTCTTGTTCTATTCTCTTCAAGGCATCTCCCATCAGATGTTATGACTGTGCCGAGATAACTGTATCGATTCACTTGCTTAAGAATATGCCCATTTACTCGTATATCACATTGTGGTATTTCATTCTTCCCAGTGACGACCATAATCTGTGTTTTCTTAATATTCATTTATAACCCAAGTTGTTCACTGTGTGCAACAATCGCATCTACTAAATTTTGCAGGTCCTGTTCATTGTCTGCAATCAAGACTGTGTCATCTGCATATCTGTCGTAAGTTATCCCTTCTTACTTTAGTGTCGTCCCTGGAGTGAGGGGAATCAACACCCACATTTTTATTAACCCAATATTATTGTCCTAGAGAAACCACCAGACTCCGTCCACAAAACTCCGTCAGTCTGCAGACACCTCTTTCTCACTCTCATTCACCCCTAGATCATGCCCCCTCTCACTCATCCCCAACACAACATACTCAACAACTCTAGCTTTAACAAATAAATACAAAATAATTTATTAAAGCAAAGAGTATGGGTGTGAGAGGTGTGTGTGTGTACTGTGTAGAATGTGTGTCGAATATTCTAGTGTGTATGTAGATTCAGAGCAGCAGATCAGGAGCCCAAGTCAGATGATCATCATAGCAAGGGTACCCCACAGCATGATAGCTTAGTACGTGAACACCTCACCGATTGATGCGTCTCTTCTTCCAGACGTTGACTTTCTCCGGGATCCACTGGGTCGACTAGATGCATGATCCACCAAAAAATAGTTATTGTATAACCTTAATCATGGATCTGTCAATCACTGTAAAGACTACAGTCCCTATAACTCAATTAAGTACGGATCACTGTACCGTGAAAACTAGGTTTTAATGTCACAGGTCTCACATTTGTTCTAATCCATGTTCATAGATTGTCACACACAAACTGTTCTAAAGTACTTCTTCACTGTACTAAATTATTCCACGAGAACTTCATGTTCCATGTTCTTCTCTAGACTAGCTTATTCCACGAGAACTTCATGTCAAAATGTCTTTCTCTAGATTCTATTGTTCAGTGGTATGTGGTGAAGAAACGAGTATCACCCACCCTGGGTTATTCCCTATTGTAAAAGAATCGTTTATAATATTTTCTCACTTGAGCCCGGTTCGTATGAACCATCTGGATTCTAGGCCTAGCATAAACAGTGCTGATTGTACTTTCTTCTGAGTATTTATTCATCATATAAACATAAAGTGAAGGTTCATTGGATGTTCTTATCAGTGAGAGTTGTCCTCCCTCAAACCCAGTGTAGAGCTTCCTCATAGACGTAGGGGAACCTGTTAGAGAAAGAGACCACATCTGGTGAAGGCCGCCTGATACTAATCCCTACTAGCTGAATGTCGGCCTCAGTGCAGGATTTACGTATAAGCTACACAAGCTATAGCTTGGGGCCCCCACTTTCTTGGGGGCCTCAAAAAATATTGTCCGAGTGAGCAATTTGTCACTGACATAGAATATCTGGACTTATAAAGGGCCCCATATTTCAAATAGCTTAGGGCCTTATCAAGTGTAAATCCGGCCCTGGTCGGCCTACTGCCCTGCTCAGAGATTTGTATCAGTGAACCAACTCTGTCATAGAGCAGAGTTGCTCATCCCTTCAATCTGAACAAGGTTATGACAAGGAAAGACTAATAAACAGCGTGCAGAACCCTAGTGGGCACCCCACTGAAAGATCCCACCATTGGACACTTCCCCCATCTCCCAACCCATTCTTAAATCTCTCCAAATATCATCCCATTTTACTATTCCCCATCAGCGGAGCCACCTGCCTTCTTACACTAGTTAATCTTAACAATGCGACTGCCTATTGTCGCTGATATTCCTTGACTACCTAACCACAATGCAACAACACTATGATATAGTTCTAAACTATATCTATAACTAAGCTATTCCACATTATTTATAGCTAGATGCAATCTCTAAAATACCTTATGCCGTCCTCACTCAACCTCTGAATCGAATGCACAATTTGCCATAAAAGACACATGTTATGCAAAACCGAACACATGCGATTCTATTCAACACGGATCGAGCCAGCTATCACTTCTGCCTACTTCAACTGTCTGAGCTACACTAACTATAAACAAATCATGTTTTTGTCAAGAGCCTTGAGTTATTCCAGTGACGTTCCTTTGATGTCACGCAGGTGTCCCCAAGGGCACTAACTATTTCCAGAAATCTTATGTCCCCTTGGTTTAATCAATGCAAGAGTTGTCTTTCTTTGTTCACAACCAAACATTCGTCGGTCCCTTTCATCTCGCGAGTTTGGCAATTCTACTTAGACCCGACTTGTTTTTCTGTACTGGTGAACAACAATTGTGGCCTTAAAAACATGCCGTGAATCAGACTGTCTGTATTATCATCATCTGGTTAATCCACAGTGATTCCATGACAATATCTAATATTATTGATGTCTCGGCCCCCACTGTTGATTCCTTTCATACCGTCTAAATTTCTGAAAATATTTTCAATGTACAGGGAAAAAAGATCTGGAGACCTTACACATTCCTGTCTCACACCTCTTTTAATAGGCTGTTATTGACCTACATTGTTATCAATTCTGATGCCAGCTTGTTGTTTCCAATGTATGTTTTTTTTACAAGTCTAAGGTCTTTTCCATCAATTTGTAGATCTTCAAGCATCCTTATCATGTCGACATGTCTCACTTTATCGAAAGCATGTGTGTAGTCAATAATGCAAAGATACAGATCTTTGTTCACTTCTATAGAACGTTCAATTACTGTTCTCAGTATATACACAGCATTTACTGTGCCCTTGCCTTCTACAAACCCATATTGTTCTTGCCCTGTTTCGGGTTGTACTTGCTTCCTAACACTTTGCATGATAATTCTCAGCAGAATCTTTGTGATGTGGCTCATTATACTAATTGTTCGATGTCGATCGCATTCCAAGGCTCCTGATTTCTCCGGGATTGCAATAAATATAGAAAGATGCACATTACAATTTACTGATTGTCATAAGATGCAGAACATACGAGATTTTCTTTGTACGATTATAATGCGTTTTGCCATCGTTTGCCGAAAGCACGGACGTTGCCAACTTAGCGATTCTGATGGTGTATGTGAGATATCGATACAAAGACAACTTGAAAGAAGAGTATTTCTTTTTCGTCAGTGAGCATTATTAAGACAAAATACAGAAACAGTATGGGCATTTGTTCTCCTTTGCGGGTAGCGCTGTCTACAATCGAGCAACGATTTGATAAGCTTGTAAATAATAAACAGGCCCACCCCTCGCATTAAATAGTTACTGTTAGCAGCTGATACTTAAATCATTTCTATTATAACATACTGTAATTTAGTCAGCTTGTTTAAAACCTGATTTGGTATAGTTTTCCAAGATATATTTTATTGTTATTTTATTTTGGTGCTCCCTTATGTCGATGTATACGAGTATATACACCTTTACAAGAAGGCCTAAATGTAGTTTTGACATTTGAAAAAAAATTTCATTTGTAAATCTCTACAATAGAATTTTTACTCATGAAAATGGGACCACTATTAAATAAATCAAAGTCATCCAATAATATTATGGAGTATGGAGCAGTATTTAGCGCACCGGGACACCACCCACAATGACGTTAAATCTTATATTTATATTAAAATGTATATTAAGGTCATATAAAATTCCAGATTACAAGGAGAAAATATTTTTCTTTAAACGGCACCAGTCCCTGGTGCAAAAGGAACATTTATGTCGGTCCGCGAAAGTGAAAATTTTGGAAAGCACTGCTCTACAAGTTAACGGAGGACACAACGCATTAGATAAACCTTAAATATCCTATTCGTTCCTCTGTTCTCAGTTTCTCGGGCTCACTCGCCCTCAGACTTCAACCTTGTGGCTCCAATAAAAGCCGATGTTCGTTCCAGGTTTAAGAATTCCTGTACTGTGTTTGAGCAGACGCGAACAAATGCTAGCTGAAGTCATTTATGCCACGGAGGTTCAGCTCGTAACTCACAGTGCAATGAACACACTTAACTAGACCGTTGGTCTTTCGAAGGAAGTCAACCATAGTGGTTATGAACTTCAGAGATCGGTAAATCTGACTTCAGTATACACTGGTGCCAGATTTGACGCCTCTTGTGTCTGGATAAATGCACTCCACGCTAGCAGACATTTATTCATGGGTAGGTTTTATTGTTCATGAATACCTTCCATGTCAAGTGGATACATTTTCAGCCTAGTCCTTTGGATTTCTAGAGTTCTGTATAATGCAGTCACGTTATAAGAAGAAATAAATTGGATAACTTGATTACAACTGGCAAGATCAAGGGGAAGAGAACACGGGGAAGCAAAGAAGTAAATACCTAGATCTCTTGGTCGCGTCACATGGTCGCGACAAGAACTCAGAGCTGATCCACGACTCTGGTGATCGAGTGAGATGTGAATCATGACCGCCCACGCTTATCGGCATGGCACATGATGAATGAACGTATAATGTAGTGTATTACTTTTATATGTGATAGGGTATAGCAGCAGAAGCAATCTCCGTGACTAAGTGGTCAAGCCGCCAGACTCGGGTTCCGAAGGTTGTGGGTTCGATTCCGGGCCGCTTCCTTCATTCACGAGTGCATTTTTTGGAGACTCCTGGGGGTCGTCGCTGGAGCTACGAAGTTCGTGCTTTGTGCGACGCTTTCCGCGCAGAGCCATATGGGATAAAAAAAAAACCGGTGCAATGAAATCGACACTGTCGACTTTTAAGAGACTTCTTAAGGGTATAGTAGAGTTTCTGTGCCTATACGTCTTTCGGACTCCAGCGTCGACTTCTTGTTCAGTAAACAATGGCAGATTCTGAACGTCAAATTGCCAAGAAATGTCACCTGAGATTGGGGTTGAACGCAACGTCCTGCAAAGGACAGGCAACATGTTTACTTTAACAGGTCGCCATTGGTTACGAAGCATCATGTACACACATCATCGACTGGCACATCAGCCATGCAGACACGTGGATTGGTGAAACAGACAGCAGCTCGTGTACTCCATGGCATGTCAATGTGGCGGAAATGATAAGAGCGTTCGTTCTTAAACTTCCGGTGTGCTGATTCCCAGGTAGCGGGTTCAACCCCTTCACCCGTCAATGTGACTAAAATTTTGACTTCTCGTCTCTGACTTGGGAACGTAAATTACAAGTAACTCAGAGGCTGGAGTAAGTTCGCCTGAAGGTGAGGGACATTGGTAATTTTTTGTTTCGCATATCCTTTACAGAACATCGCTGTCAACACCAGCATTTTACCGCTGTTCTTGATTTCTTGGCATGATTACGCTCAGTAGTTTGCCATTGCTTTCTGAGCGGATGGCTCACTTATCCCGTAAGTTACCAACGCGGCGAGAACCGCCACCAATTCTCGCGCCCACGTGGATAAACGGGATTACGAAGAAAGTCGTTTAACTCCTAGGCCAGGGAGACCGGCACACTGGTAATAAGGAATGCTATTCCACACGAGGGCACCGTGGCGTAGGCGTTACGGGAGCATGTCATAATCTCACATACCGCGCTCGAAACACAGCTGCGGGCGATTTGACAGCAGAATGCCTTGCTTTGGATGTGTTTAATGAAAATGGTATAAGTGCCCACGGTTCAGAAAGCAATGGCAAACTACTGAACACCTGTCCACAGATCACAAAAAGCCACACACAATAAAATGGCGGAGTTGACTGTTACTTCATGTAAAGGATATGCAACTAACTTTTTATTCCACACGCAAAGTTCAGTCCAGTTTATTGTAAGTTATAGCACATGTACGGACTACGCTTGAGTTGAAAGCGTGCGAACAGAAACATACAGTTTCATTACGTTTGCATACTCTATCGTTCCTACTGTTAGTTAGTTAGTCGACAGATCATCCTCATTGCACATCGAACCATTCAGTCCATAAGTGCTAGGATCCCCTCCTCAGCAAATCCCGCAACGTGTAGCGGCTAATGACACCATTTCCTGTTGTAAATGATTTAGAGAAATTAACATCGTTGTTGTGCCTAGCCGCTTTCGTTTCCTTTTATCGCTTTATTTAGAGAAATTTAGCATCGTTGTTATGTCTGACCTCTTCGTTGTCCTTGTATCACTTCCGCCATGCTGACTAGACTTCTGCTGTACTGTATTATGGTGTTGTTATGTTTCACACACACACTACTTCCGTGTCTATGGCCGCTCCTAGAAACTCTTTGTCATCTATTTCTTTACTTTCTCTCATTTGGTATTAACATGTTTTTGCCCTTTTCCCCACTACCTTTTCTATGCTAAGTGCCAGCTCTGCAGTATTTTAACGTGTATTTGGAATCCCCCTTGGTCCACCCAGCGGTCTCTTGCATGTGTATTGTAAATGATAAACTAGGTCATGTCTTCCAGTCCTCCAGTCTGCTTACTGTGATAGGGTGTATTTATTTTTTTTTAATGTCTGGCAACTTTTCTCCCATGTGTTTTATTAAAGTTAGTTGCATATCCTTTACAGGACGTTACAGTCAACCACACCATTACCTGTGAAGTCGGAGTGGGTTCGCCTGCTGGTGAGAGACACTGTTAATAGGGAAAGCTAATCCACACGCAAATTTCAGCCCAGCACTTTTAGAATTAGTCTGTATGGACTACGCTTGAGTTCAAAGCGAGCGAGGGGGAAAAACACCCAGTATGTTTTGCTATTTGTGATTTCTTGGCTAGTTTACGTTCAGTAGTCTGCTATTACGTTCTGAAAGACTGGCACCCATACCATTTACTGGCGGTATTCCCAGGTATTCCCAGGGTTCAATTAGTGCATAGAGCACTCAATATGTGATTACCTTGAGGGGTGTTCCCAGGGTTCTAATTGCCTATATTAGTCCACAATATGTGATCCCCTTTAGCAGGTTATTTCCAGGGTCCAGTCGCGGATACGGTCCACAACATGTGATCACCTTTAGGGGTGTTCCCGGGGTTCAATCCCGGACGAGCCGGAAGTTCTATCAAGTATATCTCTCTATAAAAGATACAGGTTAGTAACAGCAAGTGTTGTCTAGAGGTATTGATATTTATTCTCGCATAACCCTTGTAGAGAAACCATTCAGAACTTTGGCTCATCGAGTACCCCCACTGTGAGAAATTAGACCTAAGTTAAGTTCTACACAGAATTATTTATAGATGATTTCTCTTCTAGGCTATATATATATATAGAGATCTTGGCAGTTAGCCACAGTAACCAATGAAAGCAGTTCTCTCATCTTCCAGCTGACTGTGCTCTGGTCGCCAACCTCATGTTTGATCTCTAATTATTTATTTCAAGTGACACAAGACACTTGGACAAATGATCACATTGACAATTGTACCATTGTAGTGAACATAACAACAACTGTATTTTACACTGGTTGAACAAGACAACATGAGAAGATCTTGACAACAGTTGGACAAACATTCACAAAGGAATGATCACACCAACAGATTAGACAAGTCATACATCATGGAAGATACTTGACAACAACCACACAGAACTTTCACAATCTCTGTAACCAACCACAACAGTAGAGTAACAGTCACCATGAAGATGCTTGACACCAGTTGGACAAGACAACCACAGGAACATATATCTCAAAACTGTTCTCTTACAACTAATACTTTATTAATGTCTGATGAGGTCAAGTGAAGACTCAGGCTTCATATTCTGCCAACAATTTACATCTCAAATATGTTTATATGCAAATTATAGTGACATTATCTATGAAAACCCAAACACATCACTCATTATCCCCACAGAACATTAACCTAAAACAAACCCTCCTCCTTCATCAAGATATCCTACACCACAACACTTTAATCATGCTATCACTTTTCCAACCGTCAAATGAGGAAAACACATGATAAACCTATAGCCGGGCACAAGTATAGGGACCTTCTGCTCCACTGGTCTGTTTAATCCTTTTAGCACCTATGATGGTGTTGGACAGCTCAGGTTGCAGTTCTCTCATAATGTTTCTCCAGTTCAGGCTATTCCCCACTTTGACTAGTCCGAAGCAAGTGACAAACATGTCCTTCCGAAGGGTGAGTAGACTGTGTCGCAAAGTTGATAGTTTGGGATTAGTTTTACTTTTCAGTAGATGAAGATCTAAAAACTATTATGTCCCATCATTCTCCTCTGTCAGTCTATCTCCCACAAAAGGTTCTGATGTAACTAAATCACCACACTTAATTATCACTAATCCATTTTGAGAATTTGCTCTATTTATTATACTTCTTCTCCATTTAGCCTTTCAGCCAATATTAAGCTGGAATATAGTCTGCTCCAAGTGCACCTTTAATGTCCACTCTTAGCCAGTAGTGACATGCTGAAGACCAGGTGATCTCTCCTCTTAAGGTTTCTTCTTGAATTTATCTTGAAGATATAGCCTGGGGCTTTTACAAAGAATGGAGAGTATCCCTGTCTTAGGCCTTTAATCAAGACTTTTCTTCAGTGCCATCTGTATAGGCCAGAATTAGTGGATTCAGGCTGACCATTTGCAACCTGTTGTTCATGTGGTACTTTTTGGAGTCTTATTTTTCAGCTGGAGTTGAAGCTAGAGCTCAGGACTTCCCTGGAGTTGTCCTGGTAATTGAAAGGCCTCCCCCATCTTCCTCATTCTCTGTTAATAAACAAAGGCACAACATGTGTTTTACATCTATTGAACCATTGTCACAGTTATACAGTACTATCACAGATTCAGAGAGGAATGAGAGGGGAAAAGGAGTGTGATATTCGAACACCCGCCTCTCACTGATGATGAAGTGCAATTTTATTTGGGGGTTTGGGGTGATATCCTTTCTCCAGGTTCATCCCCAAAACCGTGAAGTCATAGGCACATACTCCTAATCAGAGGCAGCTTCACACAATTATCTTGTAAATTCCCACAATGAGTAGATCACAGGGACCGGTGTACCATGAGAACAGACAGTGTGATTAAGCACCAAGAAGTAGGCATTGTATGGCAGAAATCATGCACTAGAATTGCCTTCACATGTGGAATACACATAATGAAAGAAAACATGAATTTTCCCTGACAAATAGCATGAGCCTTCCCATGTATTCATCAGACAAACACTGTAGGTTAATTTCTACAGTGCAATGCAGTCCTGCAAACATGGATTTAATAAGTGTCTTTAGTTTTACAAATATGAGAAGTTAATTATATAATTACCATCTCATTCACTCAAACATTCTCAGCCATTATAAGGGAGAAATTACATGCAGTATATAGCATCACACATTCTGAAACAAAGCTGCCAAAGGTAACTCTCAAGAGCAAGGTACAGTTTGGTTAAGAATGGTCATGATAGGCACTCAACGAATGCTCAGAGCGCACAAAGGTTTTGCCATATGCATTGAGCGTGGTTTACAGTCATAAGCATATGCAAATCATCAAATCAGACAGACAATAGACATGGTAAGAATGTTTCACTGCGGTAGACATGACAGGTTTTGAGCGGCAGTTTTAGAGTCACTGTACCGAAGTCCTGTCTTCTTTTTACATTTTCTCAAGAAAATACTCGGCCATTCGTCTCTCTCTCACTTCATCAGGTTTACACATAACATATTAAATGATTTAGGTACCTGGAGTGCAGATGACCACATCCTAAAGAATGCTTTTGGGCAAATTTTACCACTGCATCTTGAACACGTCCTTACGGGATGGAATCAAGGCTTCGACTGGCGGGCTAATTATGTATTAAGGAGCGTTACCAGCCCAAGGGTTACCCAATCAAATTGAGACCCCACCATTCATCTACCCTCTCTCGATCTAGAATCTACGATTCTATTTTTAGTTAGGGTATCACGACGGCTTACGTGGTTAACTACTGAGTATTGAGAAATGAAAATGGACTGGGGATGCGAACGTCTGAAGACATCATGCTACAGCACCCATACCATTTACTGACACCCATACCATTTACTGGCACCCATACCATTCACTGGCACCCATACCATTTACTGGCACCCATACCATTCACTGGCACCCATACCATTTACTGACACCCATACCATTTACTGGCACCCATACCATTCACTGGCACCCATACCATTTACTGGCACCCATACCATTCACTGGCACCCATACCATTTACTGGCACCCATACCATTTACTGGCACCCATACCATTTCGTTAAAACAAAATCCAACGCATGGCGGCCTGCTGTCAAATGGCCTGGGTAGCTTTTCGAACGCCGGCTTCCTGGCTTAGAGGTTAACGACTTTTCTGCGAAATCTCGTATACTCTCGTAAGTAACGTGACGACGTTGAGAATCAGCAGTGGTTCGAACCGCGTCGGAAACTTACGGGGTATGTGAGCCGGCCGTTCAGAAAGCAATGGCAAGCTACTGAGCGTAATCTTGCCAAAGAAATCAACAATCAGCTGAAAGATGCTGATGTTGACAGCGATGTCCTGTAAAGGATATGCAAACATTGGAAGGAAGTTTTTCGAACGCCATATGTGGGATTGCGAACTGTGTCTGCAACACCTTCGCCACGGTGTCGTTCATTGACTGACACACCTTGCCGTCTTAACAGGCGATAGTTTGTAAAATGGAGTTATACCTCGCCATAACACAAAGTCTGGGCTGAGTTTAGAGACCATGTGTTGCCCATGCAGCATGATCCCTCTCTCAGTCTGTCTAGTTTACTCCAGAGGAAAGCTAACACCAATATGTCTGGAACAAGACCAGCTGCAGAAGCTGCCGGATCACCAAAGCAATTCTCTAACTGTCCGTATGCCGGAGCTTCCATCCTGGACCAGCTGTCGATCAAAGCTTAGGACCCAGTCTGCCACTACCATGACATTTAGTCGTTATGTTGCATTTCATTGCACCAGGATAAGGCTTGTACCCTCTCAATTGCACTCCTCCGACTGAGGCCGTTGGCATAATGTGCGGTGTCGGGTTTGGTGATCGCCGCCCAACTTTCGGCGCTAACAAAGAGCAGGTAGTACCGTCTACTGTCATACGGTAGCTCAGTCATATCTGACAGAGACCTGACAGAATGTCGTTTATTGGTATATTGAAAATTGTTGTTGATCCTTTTGGGAGTTCTTTCCACTTTGTGAATGTTTCTCGTATTGCATCATACTCTTACTGCAAATTGTGTTCCCTTTAAACGTTTTGAATATATTTCTATAGCTTTTATTCTTATTGCTTTTCATTGGATTGTGTAAAGTATCTCTCTCTCTCTCTCTCTCTCTCTCTCTCTCTCTCTCTCTCTCTCTCTCTCTCTCTCTCTCTCTCTCTCTCCTACGCAACTTATTTGCTTTTATAATCTAGAAATACGGCTACTTCTTTCTCTTTCTTTCTGAACCCTTTGTTTACGTGGTGTTCCAGTTTTATCATTTGCTCTAAAGCTCTTTTTTTCTGCTCTGAAACCTGACTGTGTGTTGCTGCAGATTTTATGTTTAATATCCTTTTTATTAGTAAAACATGACAGTATTTTGTTTACCGTTGTTTTCACTATCTGTTCCCATGTGGGATTGGTATTGCAGGTCACGAGTCTACTGTGTCTTGTTGGTCTATTCCAGCTTCCGACCTTCTTTCTTGTTCCTGGCATGTTAAAAGTTTCTCATATTTTTCAAAAAAATAGTGTAATTCTCTCTCTGATACATCTGCCAGCTTCTTTAATATTCCCTTTCTTAACATGTATTCTCACGATGGTGGAATTTCTTGTATTTCGTTGATCAAGCCTTTTGTATTATTTCTTCATTCACTGTTTGCTCTGTTGGTTTACTGTTCTTTTTATTTCATTGTTATTTTTGCAGATCTTTCATCAACTTTCTTATTCTTTTACATCCTTCTTTTCCTGAGTTATTGTTATTGAATCTGGTTTCATACAAATAGTTTGCTTAAGCTTCTGCTTCTCTCTCTCTCTCTCTCTCTCTCTCTCTCTCTCTCTCTCTCTCTCTCTCTCTCTCTCTCTCTCTGTGTGTGTGTGTGTGTGTGTGTGTGTGTGTGTGTGTGTTTTACAGCTTTCGTGTGTAATTTCTTCTTCTTTTGCGTTCATCCGGAGAGTTTATTCGGACGTGATTTCATTGTGCCTGTTTACAGCAGAGCTGGTTCTTGCGCCGTTAGGCCGACACATCCGACTTCTGCGGGTGTTTGTTGACCGGGTTAAACTTACCGGGTGTTGTGTAATTTTATTGTGGAGTTGAGTAAAGAACCGATATTACAACATTCGGGACATTCACCCCTGTGCTCAGTTCTTCCTCGTCTTCACTAACCAGAGAAGAGTCCCAATACTAATGGTATCAGCAGCAGTCTGATTATGTGTCAGGTTGGCCTTCCCTGGGAGTCCTGAGTGTCGCTGTCTAGTCATTCCCTGCAGCGCAATTCTCCCCAAGCCGTCTCATTTTATTGTGAGGATACTGTAACGTTTATTTGTACCAATTACTGCTGCAAATATTATTCATACCCTGGTATTTTGTGGATTTTGGCTCCATTATTTTGTGGATTTTGGCTCCGGTATTTGGCAGAACTTTCTCCATTGTTGTGTTTATGCTTGGCGAGTTTTTCAGGCGGTCTTGTTTCTCAGTATTTTGTTTGTGTCCCTGTTCTCTCTAGTAGTGTTCCTTTTGTATAAGTGAATTATTTTTGTAATGTTTCCAAGCGCCAACAAACACTGGCGACTCACCTCTCAAGTCGGAATGGGTTCGCCTGATGGCGAGGGACACTGTTGATAGGGGAAGTTAATCCACACGCAAAATTCAGTCCAACATTACTAGAAAAAATTGACTTTATTCTGGTTAGGGAATCAGACAGAGGACTACTATTAGATCCAAGAGCAGTCCCAAATACAGACGTTGATACTGATCACAAACCAGTCATAATAAAAAATATTCCAACATTCAGGAAAATAAGAAACAAAACGGTAGCACCACATGTCATCAATTATAAGAGGCTTCATGAAAATACGGTTAAAGACGAATTCAATCAAGAAATAAAAAAAAATTCACAAGAACATCCCTGATGACCACTCACGCGTAGATAAGGAATGGACAATTTTCAAGACTGCCATGCTCGACACACTGGAAAATAAATGTGGAACAAAGACAGTAGGGCAGGACAAAAGATTAAGAACAGCCTGGTGGAACAACATAGTTAAAGATAGCATATTCAAAAAGAAAGTAGCTTTCAAAAAATGGATCACAACTAAATCTGAACAAGACTATGTTACTTATAGAAATGCACGATGAAATGCCAAACGAACAATTAGAGCATCTAGAGATGAATCCTGGAGAATATACGGTGAACAGATGGCGACCCTTAGCAAAGACTGCCCAGGGGAATTTTATAAACGTGTCACCACAATGAGAAGTAGAGATGCATGCTACAACCCAACCACCATCATAAACAGCAAGAGAGGTATACCGATATTTAATCCACAACAAAGACTAGCAAGGTGGGCAGAATACTTTCAAGAACTACTTAACCCCACACATAACATGGAAAATCTCACTTTTGTGCCTAAAAGTCATGGGCAACAAGAACCAAATTTCATACCTGCAGAAGTCAAAGCAGTTATACAGAAAAGTCCTAAAAACAGAAGCTATTCAGACCAGTGGGAAAACAGGAGTTAAATGGCTGACAAGACTTTTTAATATAGCGTGGGAAGAAAGAAAAGTCCCAGATGATTGGCAACAGGCAATAATAGTACCAATATGTAAAAAAAAAGGCAACATGAGAGAGTGTGAAACATACAGAGGTATATCACTCCTGAGCCATATAGGGAAAATGTATGCAAAACTATTGGAAAAAAGAACTAGACCCATAGTTGAACAACAGTTAAGCAAAGTACAATTCGGTTTTCGGAAAGGTAAAAGTTGCACTGATGCACTATTTAAACTTAGACAAATGTGTGAAAAATCTATCGAATATAGTGATCAGCAGAATATTATGTTTGTAGATCAAGAAAAGGCTTTCGATAGAATAGACAGATACAAATTATGGACCATCCTTGAAGACTATGGGATACAAGGACAGTTGCTAGAAAACATCATAGCCATGTACCACTCGAGCCGAAGTGCAGTAAGAACACAAGAAGGTATATCAGATATGTTCACAGTCAATACAGGAGTGAGGCAGGGATGTGTGCTCTCTCCTCTGCTATTTAATATCTACACGGACAGAATATCCAAAGAAGCAAGTCTCGACAGAACAGATTCAGAAAATTTAGAACTCTTTACTCCAGATGAAACAGCTGATACACAGGAAATAAATGAACTTCTATTTGCAGATGACCAGTGCCTGTTTTACAGCGATGAGGGCAGACTACAAAATCATATTAATATTCCGAGTTCAACATGCAGGAGATACAATATGAGTATAAATACAGCCAAAACCAAAGTAGTGCAAGTTGGCAGATCGCCAGGCCCACTAAGTATACAGATAAATAACACACCTCTGAAACAAGTTAAAGAATTCAAATATCTTGGAAGTATGATCACAGAAGATGGCAGATTGGACAGAGAAATCGAAATCAGATGTCAAAAAGCTAGTGCACTTACATATCAACTATCACCCATACTGAAAGATCCAAATATACCCATGTCCGCAAAACGACAGATTATAAACATCATATTCACACCAACCCTATGCTACCAATCTCAAACCTGGACTTTATCCAAATCACACTTTCGCAAAATCAACACCTGCTAGATGAAATGCCTGAGGAGAGCTGCGAACCTAACAATCCGAGACCGAGTAAGAAATGCTACTATCAGACAGACTGTGGGATCAACACCTTGTGCCACATTTGTTTTGTTGTTTGTCCATCAAGAATGATGATGACTATTCATTTCATCCAGTGGGGTTGAAGGTATGGAGCCGTGGGTTCTAAGATGGCTGATAAGGCCTATTTTGGCTCGAAATGTTCTTTGACAATGTGGGCAAAGAATGCTTGACGTTTCTGGAGGAGGATTTCCTGCAGTGGTTTTTCTGTCCTGCCTTTTCTTCACAGCTCTTGCAGTCCTGGTTGCCTCGCATATGACTGCACCCTTGCGTAATGATGCACGCCAAGAATTTCGGTCTCTGGCTGCAGCCTCCCAGGTGTCATGATGAATTCCAAAAGCATTCAGTGAAATTTTCAGAGTGTCTTTAAAGCGTTTCCTCTGGCCACCTTGGGAGCGTTTACCACAACGCAGTTCGCTGTAGAAAATTCGTTTAGGGAGCCTGTGATCTGGCATGCGAGTCAAGTGACCAGCCCAACGAATCTGATTCTTCATCAGTATAGTGTGGATACTGGGCATGGATGCTCTTTCTAGGACTTCAGTAGTCTGGAATCTTGTCTTGCCATTTAATCTTCAGTAGCTTCCCTAGGCAGACTGTGTGGAAGTGGTTTAATTTCCTAGCGTGTCGCTGATAAACAGTCCAGGTTTCACAAGCATATAGCAGTGTGGATAATACAACTGCTTTGTAGACTTTTAGCTTTGTTTGCAGGCTTATTCCAGTTCTGTCCCATACATTCTTGTACAGTCTGCCAAAGGCCGCACTGGCCTTGGAGATTCTTGCATTCACTTCATCATCAATTGTGGCAGCTTGTGACACAGTGCTGCCAAGATAGGTGAATTTGTCCACAACACTTAGTCTATGATGAAGAATGACTTGCTCGATGACTTGGATTAAAGTGAGGAAGAGTTGCGCAATTCGTCGACCTCACTCTCTCGCCTGAGTCCATCTGAGTCCAGTGGCAAGACAAGTCGAGACAACTGGAGACGAATACAGGTGCAGTGGATGACCAGGGCGCTCTACGTGCCTTGCCGTGCTCATTCCGTTCCACAACGCTTTGCAGGTAAACGCCGTCTTGCCCGTTGAATCAGGAATGATTTCTTCCTCGCAGTCTGCCGAATCCTGTCTTCACATGCTGGGTAGGCATACGCCACATTTATTGAAAGACAGAAGATCAAGTGGTTTGGCCATTTCGTTAGAATGCAACATCAGCAACTACCATCATTACACCAAAGATCATTCTGCGACGAGACCACGAGGACGTCCAAGAAGAAAATGAATTGACGACATCAAAGACATTGTACAACCACACGGAATGAATACTATCCAGTGCCACCCACCGGGCGCTGGAGCGCAAATTATTCCTCCCCACGGCGCTTGACGACAGAAGTGGAAGATGATGATGATGATGATGATGATGATGATGATGATGATGATGATGATGATGATGATGATGATGATGATGATGATGATGATGATGATGATGATGACTAGAAGTGTGTGTATGGACTACGCTTGAAATCAAACCGAGGGAGCGAAAAACAAAAAACAAAAAAAACTGGCGATTCTGCCATTCTAGCATTGTTCCACTATTCATGGCGAAGTGATCAGGCCGGCTGCCTCGGGCACCGATGTTGATGCTCTCAACTTTGTCAGACTTTAAGAGCTTGTATGCCTGTATTTGATGTTTGGTTAGTGAGGAGATTTGTCAGGTCTTATTCAGATATCACTGAGCTACCGTATACCAATTGACGGTACTACCTGCTTTCTGTTAGAGCCGAATGTTGGGCGGGGATCACCACCCAATTGAGAAGGTAGAAGCCTTACCCTGGTGCGAGGAAATGCAACCTAAAAACAAAATGTTATGGCAGGGCAGACCAGGCTTTAAGCCTTCGTCGGCAACTGGTTTAGGATGTAAGCTCTGACAGGCAGACAGAGTATTGCTTTACTGATCCTGTATCTTCTGCAGCTTGTCTTGTTCCAGATGTATTGGTGTTATCTGTCTTCTGGAGTAAACTATGCAGGTCGAGAGAGGGGCCACCCATGGTCTCTACAATTCAGCCCAGGCTTTGTACTATCGTCTGTCTAGGCGGCAAGGTACCAGTCAGTCAGTGAGGATATTATTTGACATATGTATTTGTTATGTGTTGTTGCTGCTGCTTCTTTTTCTCTTCGTCCATTGACTTCGGGGAGATGTAAGGTTGCTTTGTTACTGTCCCTGGTGTTCCCAGTGTTAGCTTTCTGAGTAGGAGCTTGCACCTTCTTCCCAGCAGAGAGTGAGAAAGAGAGAGAGAGAGAGAGAGAGAGAGAGAGAGAGAGAGAGAGAGAGAGAGAGAGAGAGAGAGAGAGAGAGTACGAATTAGTGCATGATTTAGTGTGTTTGCGATTGTGTGTGTGCGTGTGTGTCTGAGGAAGTCAGTGTGTGATTGTGTGGCTGTACGACTGTGTGAGTACTTGTGTGTATGAAAGTGTGTATGTATCGATTGTGTATGTATGGGAAGGAGTGTATGTGTGATTTGCTGTATGTATGAACGAGGATATATGGACGTGACAGACAGACAGACAGACAGACAGACAGACAGACAGACAGACAGACAGACAGACAGACAGACAGACGGACGGACGGACGGACGGACGGACAGGACAGGACAGACAGACAGACAGACAGACAGACAGACAGACAGACAGACAGACAGACAGACAGACAGACAGACAGACAGACAGACAGACAGACAGACAGGCAGACATGGTATGTATGTATAAGAAAATTGTTGTTGTTGAGTTTGCGAGTGTGAGTGTTTATATATGTGTGTGAGGGAGTGTGTGAGTGAACATATGTGAGAGAGTGTGTGAGTGAACATACGTGGGAGAGTATGTGAGTGAACATATGTTAGGGAGTTTGTAAGTGAACATATGTGAGGGAGTGTATATTTGTGCATTGTTGAATGGGTGCATAACTGTGAGAGTTTATGTAAATGATGTAAGTATAGATGTATGTAGTATATATGTATGTGTTTATGCATGTGTGCGGGTCTGCGCGTGTATATATGTGCCTGTCTGCCTGCCTCATAACGTGATAATAAGCGTTGTATATATGTGTCTGTCTGCCTGTCTGCCTGCCTCATAACATGGTAATAAGCATTGTATATGTTCAAAACTTTCATTTGACAGTATTTTTATATGTGAATATAACATGCATAATAGATAATTGATGTACACACGATAAAAGATTGGAAGGACCCAATGTAAGAAGGTCCTTCCGTGCTCAAGATGTGACACTTTGAAAATTAAGTTCGTTCTTTCAATAGTCCTTATGTTAGAGCGTTTTCGTGTACCTCGGCCTCTCCGCCGTTAGTTCCCCCACCGTATGTTAGAACATTTTCGTGGAAAAAATAAGTACTCAAATGTTATACAGACTTGATTTTCAGTGTGTCTGTTTTCTTCTTCTTAGATATCCTCTTTTTAGTCCCGTGCCACTTGAAGCCCCGGATTGTTTCCGGATCCGGTCAGGGATATGCACTACTGACGAGCTCAAACGAGGGCGAAACTCGAGTATAGTGCTTCCATGACGTGGATAGGCCTTAGGTTTGTGCCGGAATGCGATCGGCGTTGCCAGTAGTGGGTTGTGCTCAATATTTAAACATAAATAAATAAATAAATATATAAATAAATACACACGCACCGTTTAGCGCTCATAGAAGCAGGGTAAGGATAAGAGACAAACGGTTAATTAATATATAAATATACACGTATTGATTGGGTAAGAATTGGAGACAACCAGTTAGCCTTGTGACGAAAACAGACAATATATATATTTTTAAAAAAATTGGCAGCGGTGGATTTGAACCCACGCCTCCGAAGAGACTGGTGCCTTAAACCAGCGCCTTAGACCGCTCGGCCACGCTACCGACACACTAACCGTACGAGAAAAGTTATGAGTTGGTAATATAGAGCTTTCATTGCTTACATTGGAAGTAATTAACTCTGAATAACCCATCCACCTGTTACATTCACACTCTGCTCTGGCCCGAACTTTTTTAAGCTCGTGTCACTACAAAGTTGTTATCTGTGTGCGTTTACCCTCCTTTTAGTAATGGCGTGGATCACATTTGCCTCGCGCTCTGAAGGTTGTGGGTTCGATTCCGCGCTACGACTTTCGGTTCACGAGTGCATTTTTGCTCGGAAGGAGCTACGGAGTTCGTGCTTTCTGCGACGCTTTCGGCAGGACTCCCTGTGGAAATGAGCCATACGGGATAAAACCCGGTGCAATGAAGTCTCGACTTTTCACATTTTAAAACTTTTTTAAATTAATCATGTGCCGTCTCCACATGAAAGGTCTGCATCAAGTCTTTGGTTCATATTCAAAACAATCTACTCCCTTTGTGATTGTCAACACAGAAGCCACAAACAATATGTTGCACGATTTATTGCCTGGCATATTTTGCTGCATCTCGTCAGGTGCATTCTGCAGAGTTACATATCATATGACGTGAATAAATGAATAATTCTTTGGCTAAAACAATGACAACACATAGTCACGGGTATTGTTGGAGTGTGCAACATCTGTTATCCCCGCGGTAATTACAAATTTACCACCAACTCTTTCTGTTTACACAACACCAGCTGGAGCCGCCTGATGTGGTTCTTATGCTACACTCTGACAGTAAAGTAGACACTCTGACGGTAAAGTAGACAGTCTGACAGTAAAGTAGACAGTCTGACAGTAACATAGATGTCTGACAGTAACATAGACACCCTGACAGTATCGTAGACAGTAAAGTCTAGTAAAGTAGATATATGACAGTAAAGTAGACAGTCTGACAGTAAAGTAGACAGCATTATAGTAAAGTAAACTGACTGACTGTAAAGTAAAACAGTCTAAAAGTAAAGTAGTCAGTCTGACAGTAAAGTAGACAGCCTGACAGTAAACTAGACACTCTGACAGTAAAGTAGACAGTCTTACAGTATAGTAGACTCTGACAATAAAGTAGACACTCTGACAGTAACACAGACACTCTGACAGTAAAGTAGACACTCTGACAGTAAAGTAGACACTCTGACAGTAACACAGACACTCTGACAGTAAAGTAGACCTGACAGTAACACAGACACTCTGACAGTAAAGTAGACAATCTGACAGTAAAGTAGACAGTAAAGTAGACAGATAAGGACACCTATTCGATCTGCCACCAGGCCTCCCAGGTTTATGGTGCTAGTCACCAATCAGCACTGGATGGGTGACGTAGCGCGTGTCACGTGGGCAGTCTTGTTTTCCCAGGATATTTCCGGGTACATATTTGAAGGCTCGGTAAATCAATTTATTTTTAAAAAACAGTATCGAAGGGAATCGAACCCGTGAGCTGTGGGTGGACGGGTAAACATTCTTGCCACGGTGCTACAACGTGCTTCCCAGGCACCTGAAAACAATTTGAAAGAACAGGAAGTATTGTAGCTTGGTTAAAAAAAAAAAAAAACAACAACAACTATGGAAAATAAATGATGTTGAGGTGAAAATCCTTTATCAGCAAACCAACACAAGAAAACACAACATTTAAACACAAGGAAGACGCTGCAGAGACTACACAAAGGCATGCCAACCGAATGAGATGAATGGAGAGATGAACAAGAAATGAAAATACAAATGTGCGAAAACAGATGAAAAAGCTAATGTGCTAAAACATTTTTAAACACAATGTATGGTAAGATGCGCGCGCGCACGCACACGTACACACACACACACACACAACACACACACACACACACAATGTGCGCTACTTATCGTACAATAACAGACTGTGATCACTGAGATAAGCATTTTTTTGTGTGTGTGTGGCTATTTTGTGATTTACTAAGCAAATTTACTTTCTGTAATTTGGAATTTCTTTCTAAATGATCGACCCTCATAAGAATATGAAAACCAACCAAGGCGGCCTGCTGCCAAATCTCCCGCAGGGTTTCGAACGCAGCATGCAAGACCTTTACCACAGCGCTGGACTGATATAAGTAGCCCACACTTGTTTTTCGTGTTTACATTTTTCTCATTGTTCAGAGACAGTTTCTTCTTAACCACGCCCCCCCCCTCCCCAACCCTACACACAAATACTTACCATTCACAGCTGGGTTCAGATTAAAGTCGGGCGGGTCTTTCCCCTAAGCCGCTCCGCCAAGATGATTATAAAAAAAATTTTGTTGCGTATCCCCACGGGACGTTGCAGTAAACACCAGTTCAGCTGCTGTTGATGTACTAGGCATGTGTTACGTTCAGTAGTTTGCCATTGCTTTATACTTGGTATATAATTAAGCCAAGACATAATAAAATAAGACACAAGAAACCCGCAAGCGTTTATCGACGCTTGTAGAAGACAAAATCAAACAAAAGCATCAGGGCACAAGACAACATAACAAACCATCCATTTACAAAATGGCTGCAAAATCCATTCTGGCATGACTGTAAATGAAGAACAGAAATGAATGTTTGGATTCTAGAGAACGGTTCAATGATTTACTGTGAATTATATAAATTTTACAACCCATAAATAGTCAATGGAAGTCGAGCGTAGCCTGATTATTGGAGCAGTCTGATTGGGTGTTTAATTAATAACGAAAGCGTACAAGGATTCGACCTTTTGGCCTTTTCTGTGCACGCGACCGTAGGCTTGAAAACAAACGATGCAGATTTGTGCGAAGACCCTGACAGACACGACCTTTACCATTCAGGGTGGACCGTCCGATACAAATGAGAATGTGAAGGCCAACATTCAGGATAGGGAAAGCATTCCTCCTGATCAGCAGAGGTTGATCTTTGCCGTCAAGCTGTTGGAAGATGGCCGCACACTGTTCGACTATAACATTTAGAAGAGTCCATTCTTCACCGTGTACTGAGATTGGGGGGAGACATAATTGAGCCCTCATTGAGGATTCTTGCTTCCAAATATAACTGTGACAATATGATTTGCAGAAAGTGCTATGTTCCTTTGCATCATTGTGCCACCAAGTGCCGCCAGCGCATGTGTGGACACACCAGCAACATCCGCATTCTAGCGTAGTCACCCACGGTGGAGAGAACCCCCCCCCCCCACACACACATAAAGCAGTATGACAAGAAGACCCCCCCCCCCCCCCGACCCCCACCACTTTAGAAAAGCCTAGCCACTGAAAGTAGAGAAGATAAAGCCGGCTGGTTAAGATCTAGCCGGTATGAATATACCGGTCCCAGTGAAAATCTAAACTCCTTAGAGTGGTACAGGATGAGGAAAGGCAAAGCGAACAGCCGCAACTTTGAAAAAGGCAGCAGACTAAGGTATTCCCCGCTACGCGATTCCTGTAGAGCAGTTGTTCTCAACCTTTTTTTTATTTTGGACCGTGCCCCCTTCACCATATTTTCAGAACGTCATCCCCCTCCCCTTTCGTCTGTCCTACCTACCCCCCCCCCCCTCTCCTGCTCCTACACAGTATATGTAATAATGGAAGCACATACTAAAACAAGTCTAGACGTCCACATAAAACGTGATTTGTGGGTCTACTTACGTTATACAATGAATTTTAGAAGGGTGAGACTTACAGAACCGTACAGTATGAAGGAAACAACAATATCAAGTAATCGGTTCTACTATTAACGCGATCTTGAAATAATCTTCATTCCCCCCCCCCCCCCCCCGGAAACCCTACAATTCCCCTCCTGGGGGGGGGGGGGAGAATTCCCCACCGGTTGAGAACTACTGCTATAGAGAAAATGAATCCCCCAGACTTCTGTCGTTCAACAGGAAGATATAAAGTCAAATCCTTACACCACTTTCACTCTGACTCACTCCACTAGTCCTCTAATGTGTTATGTCATATATAATGCAATGCAGTACTAATAGGTTAAAATGTATAATATCTATACTCATGATATTATGTTATATTTACTATTAGAACAACATACCGCTTCCATGGGGAGGAAAAGAATACAAATCGGAAAATATTAAAAAGGATGTCTCTCGCCTATTGACTAAGAGGGTGTTATTTACATCAACTGCTGTAGGGACTATTTTATAAACCACGAGAATAATTGTTCGGGCACAACTGTGAAGGTGGTATGGTGGTGCCAGAATGTTCATCTTCCACTCAGCTTTACATCCAGCACTCCGCGAGTTCGGCCCAAAGTTATTCGCAGCTGAGCGAATTCGTTTTTTTTTTTTTTTTAAAGAATTGACCTGGGCTTTCAGGTCGATCTAACCTTAAAAAAAAAAGGTATCAAAACAATCTTGGGAAAGAAAGACGCCGGCGGGTACAGACAACACCAGCCATCGAGTGACGATATGTCCATACACGTATGAGGCTAGCACTTATTGCCTGAAGCTCATCAAGGTGTGGAAAGGATCCTATACTGAACCTTTTACTGCCGAGGTATCCTCGGTGGCACAAATTCCTCCACGTAACAAGCACGATAGGAGGCTTCAGATAATCAGAAATGCCCACACACCCCCACCATTTTCTCCCTTTTACCTTCTTGACACTCTGGGGAAGGGGGGGGGGAGGGCAGGCCCGTCTCCAGGGCGTTTTTCTCCTGTCGTGTGTATCCACTTTCGAGAAATTCGTTAGCGTACTTATCCCATATGGACACCGTTATGTGTGCCTGCCCAGAAGGGATCTCACCCTCGGTGGGCTATAACTGGTCACCCGGTGCATCTACCAGCGTTATCCCTGCACCGTAAATTGCGGTGTTAAAGACATGTAGCAGGAAGTTTAACATTTTCAAAATTTACCATCTCCAGGAGTCGACTGACTCCAGGTTGATCGACGAAAACCTGGACACGCAGTTGCGTGTAGCAGTATCATCATCAACTTTCGTGGAGAGAACATATTCCGCATTCCAACAATATCATCATCATCATCATCATCATCATCATCATCATCATCATCATCATCATCATCATCATCATCATCATCATCATCATCATCATCATCACCATCATCATCATCATGTGCCATGCCGGTAAGCGTGGACAGTCATGCTTCGCAATTTCACTCGATCACCAGAGTCAGTATCAGCCCAGTGTTCTTGACTCGACCATGCCACGTGGCCAAGCCATCCAGGTATTTACTTCTCGGCATTCCCCTTGGTCTGTTCCCTTCGATCTTGCCAGTTGTCACCAAGTTCTCCAATTTATTTCTTCTCATAACGTGACCAAACAATTGTGACTGTCTACGTCTAATTTCTGTAATCAGTTTAAGATTTTAATTGTTTCTTGTAGGACTTGGTCACTGAATTTTTCTGTCTGTCCATGGTATTCTTTGCATTTTCATCAGAAACCACAATTCCACTGCCATCAGAAGTGTTTCAGCCATTTTGCTCATTCGAACAATATCAGTTACTGTGTCTTTAGTATTTCACCCAAAGTATTATCAGTTTATTCACTTTTTTTTTTTAAATTCGCATATCCTTTACAGGACATCGCTGTCAACAGCAGCATCTTTCAACCCCTACATCGGCATTAAAGTGCTGCTGGCCAGGTCAGACATTTAACCCCTACACCGGCATCAAGTTGGACTTAAGCGTTGACCACTCGTTAAAAAAGCAATAGCAAACTACCTGGGTTGATAGCAACGTCCTGCAAAGGACATGCAACATTTAAAAAAATGATGCTAGTTAACTTTTTTTTTTCTCGCATATCCTTTGCAGGACATCGCTGTCAACACCAGCATCTTTCAGCTGATTGTTGATTTCTTGGCAAGATTACGCTCAGTAGTTTGCCATTGCTTTCTGAGCGGCCGGCTCAGTTATCCCGCAAGTCACCAGCGGGGGCCGAACCGCTCCCAGTTCTCGCCCGCTACGAGACTGCGTGATAAACGGGATTACGGAGAAAGTGGTGTAACACCTAGGCCAGAGAGACCGGCGTTTATTCACTACATATGATATATTACTCATCAGTACGCATTTGACGACAGCATCCATTGTGCTGATACCGAGGTTCAGGGTTCAGCACCCTACACCAGTCAGCTGGACTAAATTATTGACCTCTCGTCCTTGACTTGAGGATGTAAATTATATGTACCTCTTAAGCCAGAGTGGGTTGGACTGATGGCGAGGACACTAATAATACGGAACTCTAATCATCACGCACAAAACGCACGGGGGTTGTGTGTGTGTGTTTGGGTGAGGGATGTGTGTGTGGGGGATGTGTGGGTGGATGGGGGATGAGTGTCTGATAATATGGTAATATACATTGCTTATGTTTACAACATTCTTTTGACAATGTTTTTTTTTTTCCCAATGTGAATGCATTATGCACTACTGATGAACGAAAGATGAGTGATTGGAATGGCCGAATGTAAGACGAACCTGCGTGCCCAATTTGTTACCCTTTGAAAATAAAGTCCGTTCGTTCGTTCGTTCGTTCGTTTGCATTCGATAATAAATTATTTATGTCTATAAGCGGTCTCTTTATTGCCTCCAAACCATCAGTTTTCAACCTGTAAAGCGGGAGTGTCTTCTGCCGTGTCTTTCTTTACTGCAAAATATCCCGCCGTGTTTTTTTTTTCCCCCTGGACATTTTAATTTTATCAGTATCCGTTGGGGGTGGATTAAAAAACAATTTTCATATTATTTTTGTCCTCACGTTTTTCTGCAGTCATTCGTTGTGTACATGCATCTCCCAGACACTGAAGTTTTAGAAAGATGGTCAATGCCCAGTATCCATTCTCTGCAAATGAAGAATCAGATTCGCTGGGCTGGTCACTTCTCTCCACAGTTCAACATTCTCTCTCCACAGTTCAACATTCTCTCTCCACAGTTCAACATTCTCTCTCCACAGTTCATCATTCTCTCTCCACAGTTCAACATTCTCTCTCCACAGTTCAACATTCTCTCTCCACAGTTCAACATTCTCTCTCCACAGCTCATCTTTCTCTCTCCACAGTTCAACTTTTTCTCTAAACATTTCAACTTTCTCTCTCCTCAGTTCAACATTCTCTCTCCACAGTTCAACTTTCTCTCTCCACAGTTCAACATTCTCTCTCCACAGCTCATCTTTTTCTCTCCACAGTTCAACTTTTTCTCTAAACATTTCAACTTTCTCTCTCCTCAGTTCAACATTCTCTCTCCGCAGTTCATCTTTCTCTCTCCACAGTTCAACTTTTTCTCTAAACATTTCAACATTCTCTCTCATCAGTTCAACATTCTCTCTCCGCAGTTCAACTTTCTCTCTCCTCAGTTCAACTTTTTCTCTAAACATTTCAACATTCTCTCTCCTCAGTTCAACATTCTCTCTCCGCAGTTCATCTTTCTCTCTCCACAGTTCAACTTTTTCTCTAAACATTTCAACATTCTCTCTCCTCAGTTCAACATTCTCTCTCCGCAGTTCATGTTTCTCTCTCCACAGTTCAACTTTTTCTCTAAACATTTCAACATTCTCTCTCCTCAGTTCAACATTCTCTCTCCGCAGTTCATCTTTCTCTCTCCACAGTTCAACTTTTTCTCTAAACATTTGAACATTCTCTCTCCACAGTTCAACATTCTCTCTCCACAGTTCAACATTCTCTTTCCACAGTTCAACTTTTTCTCTAAACATTTCAACATTCTCTCTCCACAGTTCAACATTCTCTCTCCACAGTTCAACATTCTCTCTCCACAGTTCAACTTTTTCTCTAAACATTTCAACATTCTCTCTCCACAGTTCAACATTCTCTCTCCACAGTTCAACATTCTCTTTCCACAGTTCAACATTCTCTTTCCACAGTTCAACATTCTCTCTCCACAGTTCAACATTCTCTTTCCACAGTTCAACATTCTCTTTCCACAGTTCAACATTCTCTCTCCGCAGTTCAACATTCTCATTTCGACAGTTCAACATTCTCTTTCCACAGTTCAACATTCTCTTTCCACAGTTCAACATTCTCTCTCCGCAGTTCAACTTTCTCTCTCCTCAGTTCAACATTCTCTCTCCACAGCTCACCTTTCTCTCTCCACAGTTCAACATTCTCTCTCCACAGCTCACCTTTCTCTCTCCACAGTTCAACATTCTCTCTCCACAGTTCAACATTCCCCACATAGCTAAGGTCGCTAAAGATATGACGGCTTCGGAGTGATTTCGGTGAGGGCCTATGGCTCTATGGGGAATAAGGGGCGAAGCTCGAAGTATTTAGACCCAGACACGTATCTTATTGAAGTGTGTACACACAGACACGTATCTTATTGAAGTGTGTACACACAGACACGTATCTTATTGAAGTGTGTACATACAGACACGTATCTTATTGAAGTGTGTACACACAGACACGTATCTTATTGAAGTGTGTAGACCCAGACACGTATCTTATTGAAGTGTGTACACACAGACAAGTATCTTATTGAAGTGTGTACACACAGACACGTATCTTATTGAAGTGTGTACACACAGACAAGTATCTTATTGAAGTGTGTACACACAGACACGTATCTTATTGAAGTGTGTACACACAGACAAGTATTTTATTGAAGTGTGTACACACAGACAAGTATCTTATTGAAGTGTGTACACACAGACACGTATCTTATTGAAGTGTGTACACACAGACAAGTATCTTATTGAAGTGTGTACACACAGACAAGTATCTTATTGAAGTGTGTACACACAGACACGTATCTTATTGAAGTGTGTACACACAGACATGTATCTTATTGAAGTGTGTAGACCCAGACACGTATCTTATTGAAGTGTGTACACACAGACAAGTATCTTATTGAAGTGTGTACACACAGACAAGTATCTTATTGAAGTGTGTACACACAGACACGTATCTTATTGAAATTTGTACACACAGACAAGTATCTTATTGAAGTGTGTACACACAGACACGAATCTTATTGAAGTTTGTAGACCCAGACACGTATCTTATTGAAGTGTGTAACACACAGACAAGTATCTTATTGAAGTGTGTAACACACATGACAAGTATCTTATTGAAGTGTGTACACACAGATAAGTATCTTGTCTGTGTGTACACACAGACATAAGTATCTTATTGAAGTGTGTACACACAGACAAGTATCTTATTGAAGTGTGTACACACAGACACGTATCTTATTGAAGTGTGTACACACAGACACGTATCTTATTGAAGTGTGTACACCCAGACACGTATCTTATTGAAGTGTGTACACACAGACACGTATCTTATTGAAGTGTGTACACACAGACACGTATCTTATTGAAGTGTGTACACCCAGACACGTATCTTATTGAAGTGTGTACACACAGACAAGTATCTTATTGAAGTGTGTACACACAGACAAGTATCTTATTGAAGTGTGTACACACAGACACGTATCTTATTGAAGTGTGTACACACAGACAAGTATCTTATTGAAGTGTGTACACACAGACACGTATCTTATTGAAGTGTGTACACACAGACAAGTATCTTATTGAAGTGTGTAGACACAGACAAGTATCTTATTGAAGTGTGTAGACCCAGACAAGTATCTTATTGAAGTGTGTACACCAGACAAGTATCTTATTGAAGTGTGTACACACAGACACGTATCTTATTGAAGTGTGTACACACAGACACGTATCTTATTGAAGGTGTGATACACACAGACACGTATCTTATTGAAGTGTGTACACACAGACAAGTATCTTATTGAAGTGTGTACACACAGACACGTATGCGTATTGAGTGTGTAGACACACAGACAAGTATCTTATTGAAGTGTGTACACACAGACAAGTATCTTATTGAAGTGTGTAGCACACCAGGACACGTATCTTATTGAAGTGTGTACACAACAGACAAGTATCTTAGTGAAGTGTGTAGACCACAGACACGTATCTTATTGAAGTGTGTACACACAGACACGTATCTTATTGAAGTGTGTACACACAGACAAGTATCTTATTGAAGTGTGTACACACAGACACGTATCTTATTGAAGTATGTAACACACAGACACGTATCTTATTGAAGTGTGTAGACCCAGACACGTATCTTATTGAAGTGTGTACACACAGACAAGTATCTTATTGAAGTGTGTACACACAGACACGTATCTTATTGAAGTGTGTAGACCAGAACACGTATCTATTGAAGTAGTGTAGACCAGACACGTATCTTATTGAAGTGTGTACACCCAGACAAGTATCTTATTGAAGTGTGTACACACAGACACGTATCTTATTGAAGTGTGTTACACACAGACACGTATCTTATTGAAGTGTGTAGACCCCAGACAAGTATCTTATTGGAAGTGTGTACACACAGACCAGTATCTTATTGAAGTGTGTACACACAGGACACGTATCTTATTGAGCAGTGTGTAGACCCAGACACGTATCTTATTGAAGTGTGTACACACAGACAAGTATCTTATTGAAGTGTGTACACACAGACACGTATCTTATTGAAGTGTGTAGACCAGACACGTATCTTATTGAAGTGTGTAGACAACCAGACAAGTATCTATTGAAGTGTGTACACACAGACAACGTATCTTATTGAAGTGTGTAGACCCAGACAAGTATCTTATTGAAGTGTGTAGACCCAGACAAGTATCTTATTGAAGTGTGTCGACCCAGACACGTATCTTATTGAAGTGTGTAGACCCAGACAAGTATCTTATTGAAGTGTGTAGACACAGACACGTATCTTATTGAAGTGTGTACACACAGACACGTATCTTATTGAAGTGTGTAGACCCAGACAAGTATCTTATTGAAGTGTGTAGACCCAGACACGTATCTTATTGAAGTGTGTAGACCCAGACACGTATCTTATTGAAGTGTGTAGACCCAGACAAGTATCTTATTGAAGTGTGTAGACCCAGACACGTATCTTATTGAAGTGTGTAGACCAGACACGTATCTTATTGAAGTGTGTAGACACAGACACGTATCTTATTGAAGTGTGTAGACACAGACACGTATCTTATTGAAGTGTGTAGACCCAGACACGTATCTTATTGAAGTGTGTAGACCCAGACACGTATCTTATTGAAGTGTGTACACACAGACAAGTATCTTATTGAAGTGTGTACACACAGACACGTATCTTATTGAAGTGTGTAGACCCAGACACGTATCTTATTGAAGTGTGTACACACAGACAAGTATCTTATTGAAGTGTGTACACACAGACACATATCTTATTGAAGTGTGTACACACAGACACGTATCTTATTGAAGGGTGTAGACCCAGACACGTATCTTATTGAAGTGTGTACACACAGACAAGTATCTTATTGAAGTGTGTAGACCCAGACAAGTATCTTATTGAAGTGTGTAGACCCAGACAAGTATCTTATTGAAGTATTTAGACCCAGACACGTATCTTATTGAAGTGTGTACACACAGACACGTATCTTATTGAAGTGTGTAGACCCAGACACGTATCTTATTGAAGTGTGTACACACAGACACGTATCTTATTGAAGTGTGTAGACCCAGACAAGTATCTTATTGAAGTGTGTAGACCCAGACAAGTATCTTATTGAAGTATTTAGACCCAGATACGTATCTTATTGAAGTGTGTACACACAGACACGTATCTTATTGAAGTGTGTAGACCCAGACACGTATCTTATTGAAGTGTTTAAACACAGACATGTATCTTATTGAAGTGTGTAGACCCAGACACGTATCTTATTGAAGTGTGTAGACACAGACACGTATCTTATTGAAGTGTGTACACACAGACACGTATCTTATTGAAGTGTGTAGACCCAGACAAGTATCTTATTGAAGTGTATACACACACACGTATCTTATTGAAGTGTGTAGACCCAGACAAGTATCTTATTGAAGTGTGTACACACAGACACGTATCTTATTTAAGTGTGTAGACCCAGACAAGTATCTTATTGAAGTGTGTAGACCCGGACACGTACTTATTGAAGTGTGTAGACCCAGACAAGTATCTTATTGAAGTGTGTAGACCCAGACAAGTATCTTATTGAAGTGTGTACACACAGACACGTATCTTATTGAAGTGTGTAGACCCGGACACGTATCTTATTGAAGTGTGTAGACCCAGACAAGTATCTTATTGAAGTGTGTAGACCCAGACAAGTATCTTATTGAAGTGTGTAGACCCGGACTCGTATCTTATTGAAGTATGTAGACCCAGACAAGTATCTTATTGAAGTGTGTAGACCCAGACACGTATCATATTGAAGTGTGTAGACCAAGACACGTATCTTATTGAAGTGTGTAGACCCGGACAAGTATCTTATTGAAGTGTGTAGACCCAGACAAGTATCTAATTGAAGTGTGTAGCCCCGGACACGTATCTTATTGAAGTGTGTAGACCCAGACAAGTATCTTATTGAAGTGTGTAGACCCAGACAAGTATCTTATTGAAGTGTGTAGACCCGGACACGTATCTTATTGAAGTGTGTAGACCCAGACAAGTATCTTATTGAAGTGTGTAGACCCAGACAAGTATCTTATTGAAGTGTGTAGACCCGGACACGTATCTTTTTGAAGTGTGTAGACCCAGACAAGTATCTTATTGAAGTGTGTAGACCCAGACAAGTATCTTATTGAAGTGTGTAGACCCGGACACGTATCTTATTGAAGTGTGTAGACCCAGACAAGTATCTTATTGAAGTGTGTAGACCCAGACAAGTATCTTATTGAAGTGTGTAGACCCGGACACGTATCTTATTGAAGTGTGTAGACCCTGACACGTATCTTATTGAAGTGTGTAGACCCAGACAAGTATCTTATTGAAGTGTGTAGACCCAGACAAGTATCTTATTGAAGTGTGTAGACCCGGACACGTATCTTATTGAAGTGTGTAGACCCAGACAAGTATCTTATTGAAGTGTGTAGACCCAGACACGTATCTTATTGAAGTGTGTAGACTCAGACACGTATCTAATTGAAGTATGTAGACCCAGACACGTATCTTATTGAAGTGTGTAGACCCAGACAAGTATCTTATTGAAGTGTGTAGACCCAGACACGTATCTTATTGTAGCGTGTAGACCCAGACACGTATCTTATTGAAGTGTGTAGACCCAGACACGTATCTTATTGAAGTGTGTAGACCAAGACACGTATCTTATTGAAGTGTGTAGACAGAGACACGTATCTTATTGAAGTGTGTAGACCCAGTGTAGACCCAGACACGTATCTTATTAAAGTGTGTAGACCCAGTGTAGACCCAGACACGTATCTTATTGAAGTGTGTAGAACCAGACACGTATCTTATTGAAGTATGTAGACACAGACACGTATATTATTGAAGTGTGTAGACCCAGACACGTATCTTATTGAAAGAAAGAAAGTACAGGTCCCGCTTACACATCACGGTGCGGATTGGGCATAATCGTCGCTCGTTGGGATGGGGTGTAGGTTTTCGGGGTTAGGGGTGGGGGTAATATCCTTAATATCACTACGGCCGTATTTCCTTCCAGCGACATTGTCTGCTTCTCATCTCTGGCTGGTTCGACGTGGGAACTTGTCTTATTTAGTAATCACTACTTCTATTACATATTACCAGGTCATGCCGGCTTTTGATGCATGGAGGCAGTTTCGCAATCACGACATACCGGGCTCGATGTCAGCTGAAGGAGGTTGGGGAGTAGATGGCCGTGCATTTTTACTGTTAGCTTCGCTCGCTTTTAACTCAAGCGTAATCCATACACGTGCTACTAATTCTAGTTCACTGGACTGATGTTTGCATGTAGATTACTTTCTCTATTACTAGCGTCCCTCGCCATCAGGCGACCCACTCCGACTTCTGAGGTACTTGCAATTTACATCCTCAAGTCAAAGACGAGAAGTCAATATTTTAGTCCAACTGACAGGTGTAGGGGTTAAAACCGCTACTTCGGCATCAGCGCACGGGAATGTTTAAGAACAAACGGTTTTATCCAATTGGCAATTCTGAGCTCCATTATGCGTTGATTTTCACAATGGTTAGAGCATCGGCACGTTCAGAAAACAATGGCAAAATACTGAACGAAATATTCCTTACACAATTACAAATAGCCAGTAAGTGCCGGGTTTGACTGCGAGAGCCTGTAAATGACACACAACTAACCTGCATACCCTGTCATCTGAACTGTCATATTGTTGTTGTTGTAAAGTTCAGTACAAATTTCAAATAGAGATACAACAAAGAATATGCTTCCATGGCAACCCCCACGAAGCTGAAAAATGATTGTCATAGTCTTTAAGTACAAGTATCTACTAAAGGACGCACTTTACCAGCAATTACTTTAGATCAAAACTCTGCAGGAAAAGTGCGTGTATTTTTGTCTCATCAATTTATTGCGACACTGTAATCTGTCTGACTGTGTTTTGTTTTGTTGTTTGGTTTTATTTTAACATTTGAAATATATCGGGTGTTGGAATTTTTATGTGAAGCTTAATGTGCAAGGCAACTGTAACATGATACCAACATTTCCGGTCTTCCGTAATGATATGTGGGCGCGTGTCTGTCTGTCTGTCTGTCTGTCTGTCTGTCTGTCTGTCTGTCTGTCTGTCTGTCTGTCTGTCTGTCTGTCTGTCTGCAGGATTACATATTTATATGATGTTTGCAAGTGTTTTAATTTAAATCTTTCCATAACACACACACATACACACACACACTCATACGCACACACATACACTCAATCACACACTTACACTAATACATACACACACACTCTCTCACACACTCTTTCTCTAACATACACAACCACATACACACTCTTACACACATACTTACACACTCACACACATACACACAATCACACACTAATGCTCACACACACAATATCACACACTTACACTCGCATACACACACACTCACATACTCACACAGTCACACACTCATACTCACACACAATATCGCACACTTACACTCACATACATACACACTCTCACACACACTCTTTCTTCACATACACAATCACATACCATCTCTCGCACACACGCTCACACATATACTCACACACTTACATACACGCACACAATCACACACTCATACTCACACACACAATATCACACACTTACACTCTCATACACACACAACCACGTACACAATCACACTCACACACACTCATATACATACTCATACACATTCACTCACACACACGCGCGCGAGCGCTCACACACACATATACACATACACACACACACACACACACACACACACACACACACACACACAATCATGCAAGAAAAGATTTTCACAGATACATGTTGTCAATCCGAATTCATGTTTGATAGTCGAGCCACTGTTTTCTTGCATCAACCGCCTCAAGCGTGAGAAGGTGGCAGTTCGAGTCTAGCACTGGGCGAATAGTTCTAGAATTTAAAATACACAATAAGAAAGACAGACTTCTACCTCTGCCCCTGATACCCAGGTCAGTTTGGTCCCCTGGCTTTGAACCCCCGCGCCATCCACGCACATGCTCCCGCTACTACCGGCTGCTACTACTAATGAGCGCACTGGACTGATGTTAGTGTGAGAGTCAGCTGTCCCTATTACCTGTGTCCCTCGCCAGCTAGCGAACCCACTCCGACTTCTGAGGTACTTGTAATTGACGCCCCCAAGTCAAGGACGAGAAGACAACAACTAAGTCTCGCTGATCGGCAAAAGAATGGGGGACACCCATCTTATATTTCATGCGATGATGGGGGACACCCGTCTTATATTTCATGCGATGATGGGGGACACCTGTCTTATATTTCATGCGAGATGTATCTCCCAGGGCAGTTTCTTGCTATGAGTCTGTCACGTGATAACGCCATCACGTGCTGTTGACCTGGGTGCAGGGTGACATGGGTAGCCGAACTTTCCCTCACTTAGCGAGACGACGAACGCACGATCGACCACTCGTACGACAGAGCTCATGACATTATCAGGCGCACCTCCTTACCAACTCCGCTAACGCGGCCGCCGTACCCACCTATGACAACTTACACATCCCGAAGTTCCTTGGTTTCTAGACGAACTCAACTGATGATATTTCTTAATGCCATCGTCTCTGTTTATTACTGATGAAGGCTAGTCTCCTCGGCTCCCTGTGTTTTATTAAGTTCTGTAAATCTGCATTACTTTGTGTTATTTTATATTGTTTACTCTGTCCATCCAGCATCATTTCTCTCGCTCGGCTTCTCCTCTTTTTTCAATGACTTTCCAGTTGTCACGGTATTTTCCATTGCCCGTCCTCTCATCGCCGGCTTCCTGACCAAGAGGTTAGCGACTTTTCTCCGTAATCTCGTATACTCTCGTAAGTAACGCGACGACGGTGAGAATCAGCAGTGGTTCGAATCGCGTCGGTAACTTACGGGGTATGTGAACCGGCCGCTCAGAAAACAACCGATCTGTTCATTGTCTGCAATCAAGACTGTATCAGCTGCATATCTAATGTTATTGATGCATCGTCCCCCAATGTTGATTCCCTCCATGTCTTCTATATTTCTGACAATATTTTCACTGTACAGGGAAAACAGGTCTGGCGGCATTTACACATCCCTGTCTCTTGTATATCAATCAATCAATCATGTGCCATGCCGGAAAGCGTGGGCGGTCATGATTCGCCATCTCACTCGATCACCAGAGTCGTGGATCAGCTCAGTGTTCCTGTCTCGTCCATGCCATGTGGCCAAGCCATCCAGGTATTTTCCTCTCGGTCTTCCTCTTGGTCTGTTCCCTTCGATCTTGCCAGCTGTCACTAAGTTCTCCAGTCCATTTCTTCTCATAACATGTCCAAAAAATTTTGACTGTCTACGTCTAATTTCTCTAATCAATCTACGATTTTCATTTGTCTCTTGTAGTACTTGGTCATTGGTTTTTCTATCTGTCCATGGTATTCTTTGCATTTTCCTCAGAAACCACATTTCTGCAGCCATCAGATGTTTTTCAGCTTGACTGCACATTGTCCAAGTTTCACATCCATACAAAAGAACAGGCTCTATGTATCCCCTCAACACTCTTGTATATGTATGTATATTATTACATCACCCAAGGAGTTGCACTGGGCTAGCTGACTGAGAATATTCTTCCAACCATTGCCCATTAACCGGTTGGCATTGTGCGCTAGGAGACTCGTTTTACTCAGAATTATCCACAATTTCTAGGGTACAACTGTTCGGAAAGTGACAGCTGTCTGGTTAAAACAACGAATAATCAAATGGCTGGGCGTCCAGATCATACTTTCAATAAATAACTGGTGGTTTCAATGGGAGGTAATAAACCAGGTTATGGCTTCCAGTTGCTGCAACATGCTCAAGGGAGGTAATGAAAGAAAATAGTCATAGGAACTCAAAATCATGTTTACGAGTGTCATGGCGCGTTTTGGTTGTTTTACAACAATGCTTGTTCTCGGACGCTGTGATCATAGAGGTCATAAAAAGATGTAATTAGCTGGAAGGATACATTTCTTGTTTATGTTTATGGCGTTCGTATGAGCTTCAAGTAAGGGACAATATTATTAATGAGCTCCGTGGGACCTTCCGTGGTGAAGTGGTGAAGTCGTTTGGCTCATGCTCCGAAGGTTATGGGTTCGATTCTGCGTCGCGTCCTTCGGTTCACGAGTGAAATTTTCGGAGACTCCTGTGGATCGTCGCTAGAGCTAAGGAGTTCGTGCGTTGTGCGAAGCTTTCCGCGCTGCAGAAAGAGACCGAGCCATATGGGAATGAAGTCGACCCTGTCGACTTTTAAGCGACTTTTTTCTGTCTGTCTGTCTGCCTGTCTGTCTCTCTATTTCTCTCAGCTGGCGCTTAATCGTTAACCACAGTCAAGGTATATTTAACCCATGTCTCGCTGACACACACCTGTACGTTCACACATGCGTTAAATATACTCCTGTCGCAGTTCCGTGGCGAAGGAGTTACAGATACACTTTGTAATCCTACATACCGGTTTCGAAACGGACAGTCTCGAAGCAGACCGCCTTACGTTGGTTTTCATACAAGGGTATGAGTAATGGTTGTTCATAAAGCAATGGCAAACTACTGAAAGTAAACATTCCCAGGCATCACAAGCGGCCAACAATGCTGGCGTTGGCTGCGACGTCCTGTAAATGACATGCAAATAAGGTTTATGCTTCTCTCTCGTTGGACTTCAATATGTACCTTTCGCTAGATAGCAATGGGAAACTTTTTCCACATCCCATTTCAGGACATCGCTGACAACACCAGTTGTTATTGATGTCTTGGCAAGTTTATGTTCAATAGTTTCCCATTGAAAGCTTTCAATGGCAAACTACTGAGTATAACATTCTCTAGGAATTCAAGGCGAGATTGGAGTTGATCGCATGTTTTGCTAAGATAGGAACCTTGAGTTAAGTTCAGAAATGGAAGGTTGTAGTGAATAGAGTGCGTGTGATTGACAGAATGAGAACCACTGAGTTAGCGACGCATGAACCAATCTCTAAGTACGGATTAGACAGCAGGGCACAGTTGGGGACCGGTCACGTTCTTATCTGGTGCGACCTGGTCGGCGCGTGTAGATAAGGCATTTAGTCACATTACCATCTGACAGGCAGGCGTGGTGACGACATTGAAGCTGTGAATAAATTATGATGACCACTGGCTCTGGCTTTAACGTTCTCTTTGCAGTCGTTTTTTGTGTCATTAATTTGAAGTTGTATAGCGGGTCTTTGATGGTTATTTCAATGGATTACGTCTTATCTGTCTCTTATCCACGACCGGTTCATTTATACAACATTAGTAGTTTTTCTTTTCTGTTTAATTCATTCGACGTGATAGATAACCCTTTATTTGAATTGTCATGGAGGCGGAATGGCTCCAGTCTAAGACATCCACCTCTAACTTGGTAAAACATGGTTAGATTCAGGGAATGGTCGGCATGAATTTGTACCCAATGAGACAACAGTGTACTACCCCTCCCTGATATTCGGGAAGTGGAGCGGACGTCTAGACTTCTCGGATAAGGCGAAAATTTTACACCAAGCCTTCCTGTCATTTGCCCTCTCCTGCATCTCCCCCTCTTCCCCTCCTCCCTATGTCCTCCCCATGTTATTCAATTCTTTCTTTAATTCTCATAGAAGAGAATGAGGAGGAGTTGGTAAAATAATAGGCTGTTCATGAGCAAGAGATAAAGGAAAAATATGATGATGATGATGATGATGATGATGATGATGATGATGATGGCAATAATGATGGTACAGATGATAGTAATGATGATCGTGATTATGATGATGGGATGACGATGGTTACAGAAAATGAACGAACGTACGAATCCTATATTACAACGGGTTGAGAAGTAGGCACGTAGTCCCGTCTTACATTTCGCCCGTTGTTCTTCTTCTTCTTCTTCTTCGTTCATCCGGAGTTTTTTTTCGGACGTGATTGCGTTGTGCCTGTTTACAGCAGAGCTGCGTTCTTGCGCCGTTAAGCCGACACATCCGGCTTCTGCGGGCATTTGTTGACCGGGTTAACCTTCCCGGGGGGGGTTCTTAGGACGTTAGACTCTCACTGTTGCGGTGTTATCTCCCATCCCAGCTGGCCCATATAGAACAGCCAAAGGCATCCTGGTCGGCCCTCAAGGGAAGGCAGGGGCAGACCATGGGCATTCTCCGCCATCCAAGGAGGCTTCCATAATTGCAGAGCCAACACACAGCGCTCTGGTACTGGGCTCACCCAAGGAATCGTCACGTCCTGCACATGGCTGCTTAGCCTCACTTCCGTATATTGGGCCTTCCGTTCACCATAGGCTGTTCTTCCAGAAGCCAGAAGAATGCTGTTTGCAGATGACATCCACGCAGTGAGCTTTCGATTCGGACTTTCCACGTAATGGATTTGCTATCCAAGCAATATTCCATTTTGTGCCACTAGGACACTTTTCCCACCTTTTATGAAGCCCACACAGTGAGCTTTCGATTCGGACTTTCCACGTAATGGATTTGCTATCCAAGCAATATTCCATTTCATGCCTCTGGGAGGCTTGTGTAACCGACATCCCTGTGGTATGAAGTGTGGCAGTCTAAATACTTCTTAATGTACATTTAAATGTCAACCTGAATACAGTTAAAGTAAGCTGCAGTCGACTTGAGCTTGTTGATATCTCCATAGAGCTTGTCCTCGAATGAAGCAGGTGTGGGCCAAAATATCTTTCTCTGTTCTGCATATATTGGGCACTCTTGCAGCAAATGTTTAGCTGTCATTTTACCAGTTCCACAATTACATTCATCTGTATCTCCTATCTTTAGTTTGTTGAACAAGTGGTATTTCAGCCTGTTATGTCTTGTGCGGAGTCTGAAGATTGCTACTTGTTCTCTTCGGTCGAGTTTGTAATATGCATCATCCTTCTGGTGGCCTGGATGCTCTGATTCCCATTTGGTTCTATAAGTGCTTTTTATCAACCTCTTTGCCTCATTATAGGTTATGTCTATGTCAGGCTGTGGTAGTCGTCCGCCCTCTTTTGCCAGTCTGTCAGCCTCTTCATTTCCAGGTATACTGCAATGTGATGGGATCCACTGTATTATAACTTTTTTGGATTTCTGGCATAGACCATGGAGTGCTGCTCTTAGGTCAGCTAGTTCTGTGCTGTTTTTGCTCTTCAGTATTGAGACAGCTGACTTTGCATCTGTGAAGATAGCTATTTGCGTCTCTTTATTTTCCTCCATCAAGAGCATTTCTGCTGCAGTTTTCAGAGCCTCTACCTCCGCTTTGAAGTTACTTGAGAACTTTCCAGTTGCCACTGAATGTGTTTTTTTCACTCCATTTTTTAAATTTAGGAGAATTCCTCCTCCTCCATTCTCTACTGAATTTTTGGCTGATCCATCTGTATATGCATGGGTCCAATTGCTGCTTGGGTAATGTTCTTTTATGTAGTTTAGGGTTATTTCTCTTCTTTCGGTTTCATGCTGAGTGTTCTTTTTCTCAATACCAGGAATGTTTTCTATCATCTCAGGCAGTTGCTGCTGTCTCCAAGCTGGGAACTTGTCTGCATTGTAAATGGGTTTGACTGTTGATATGTTAAGTATGGGATCTGCCCTAATCTTTCGTTTTGCAGTTTCTACAAAGTTGCTACGCTTCAGTCTTCCCTTTCCAAAACCACTAAACCTTTTATACATAGGGTGGTCTGTCAATCTTCTAAATTTTTCAGCTTGTTGCTGGGCTCTGCTATCTCTTCTATCCTGCATTGGTTGTAAACAAGTGATCTTTTCTAATTCATTAATAGGCGTTGTCTTCAGGCTTCCAGTTATGATTCGCATTCCTTGATTTTGGACTCTACTTATTTTGTTAAAGTTTGACTTAGCTGCTGTTGCCCAAGCTGCAATGCCATATTCCAGTACTGGCCTCACCCGTCCAGTATATAACTTCTTGAGAACTTTCTCATCTGCTCCCCACGTTGTACCAGCAAGCTTTTTCATGATTGCCATTCTTTGCCTTGCTCTTGTTCGATTTTTCTCAACCTGTGTCTTCCATGTCAGGCGACGATCAAAGGTGACTCCTAGATAGTTTGGATTTTCTTCATGGCGCAATATTTTTCCATTCAATACCAGCTTAGGTTGCTGAGTTTTAGTTGAGAGGGAGAACACTGTGCATGTTGTTTTCTCCTCACTTATCTTCACTAGCCATGATTTTGACCAGTCCTCTAGCGCTAATAGGGCTTGCTGTATTCTGCTGTTAGCTGTACTAATATATTCTTCAGATGTCCATATGGCTAGGTCATCTGCAAAGGATGATGTGTGTACTCTGGCTGGAAAATTTTCCGTGATGTCATTTATATATGCTAGGAATAATGTTGGTGAAAGAACTCCTCCTTGGGGGACACCTTGCTCCAATAGCATCATTTTGCTGGTTTGTCCTTGTACTTTTGTCCTGGCAGTTCTGTTCTCAAGGTAGTGGCTGATCCATTTGTACATTTTCCCACAAACATGCATTTTTTGCAGTTTTACTTTCAGTCCTTCCTTCCATACTTTATCAAATGCTTTTTCTAAATCTATCCAGACCGCTAGTGTGTGCTTTTTCTCTTGGAAGGCATCCTCTATTTCCTGAGCTATATAGGTTATTTGATCTTCAGTGGATCTGTACTTTCTGAATCCTGCTTGGTGAGGTGTTAAGAGTTGGTTTTCTTCCAGATGCCATGTTAGCCTGCCATTGATAATGCGTTCCATTAATTTTCCTACACAGCTAAGAAGACTGATAGGTCGATAGCCATTTGGTTCTTCCAGGTCTTTTCCTTTCTTTGGGACTGGTATTAGTATAGCTTCCTTCCATGCCTGTGGGACTATTCCCCTCTTCCAGCTGTAATTTAGGACTGCTAGTAGTTTCTTTTTTGCCTTAGTGCCTAGTCCTATTAGCATTTCATTTGTGATTCCATCCTTTCCTGGTGATGTCTTCTTTTTTAGGGTATTCATTGCCTGTTCCATTTCTTCCATTGTTAGATTTGCCATCATATATTCTGCTGCTGTCTCTGTATATCTATGATGTATCTGTTTATCTTTGATTGCTTTCTTCTGTTCGGCTGTAATATCAATGTGGTTTGCACTGGCATAGTGTTCCATTAGTGCATTTGCAGCCTTTTTTCCTGTAAGCAAGGCATTTCCTTGTTTAATTGTTATTTGTTTGTTTCTAGGTCCTTCATTGTTCATGGCTTTCACTAGTTTCCATAGTTTGTTTCCATCCCTGTCAAAATTCAGGTGTTCTGTTTTTTTCCTCCAACAATCTCTTGTTGTTTGATTTACTGTTCTTTTATATTTTGCTGAGATGGCTTTGAGAGAGATGTTCGCTTCAGTTGTTTGTTCTCTCTCTGCGGTCTTCCTAGCATCTTCAACTTTGTCCTCCAAAATTTGTAGTTCTTCAGTCCAGTATGGTTTGTAATTTTTCCTCGCTCCTCTTGGAATAGACTCAGTGGCCGCCTGTATTATTGCTCTGTTTAGACTTTCCACCATTTGCTTCATGTTGCCATATCGTGTATTTATGTTTTCACAATATTTGTCTGTTAGTATGGCAAATCTGTCCCAATCTGCTCGTTTGTAATTCCAACGGGGCAAAGGCTTTTGCTTCTGTGGAACATACTCCATATTTATTACAAGCTTGATTGGTCTGTGGTCACTACCTGCTAATTGGTCAAGCACATGGCGATCGATTTTGTGGAGGATGTCTCCTGTGCAGAAAGCTAAGTCTGGAGTAGAAGTGGTAAGCCATCTTCTGGAGTAGAAGCTCGGTGTGTCATCCGCTTTGTTGAGTAGATGGAGATTTGAGTCTATTTCCCAGTCCTCCACTTCATCTCCTCTTTTGTCAGTATCTGGGTATCCCCATCTTTCTGAACGGCTATTAAAGTCTCCGACAACAATGCAATTTGTGTCAGTTATTTCCATGTTTGAGAGTGTAAGATCCTTATCTGCCGGGCTATACAGATTGTAAATTCTTATTTTCACGTCCTTTATCATTATATCAACACCTATAATTTCCGTTTGGTTGTCAGAGATCACAGATACTTCGCTGCAAGGTATTGTATTTCGTGTAAGTATTACAACTCCTCCTTTGTGTCTTTCGCGGTCGAAACGTGTGGCCTGATATCCCTGAACTGAAAATGTGCGATTGGCGTTGAGGTGTGTCTCTTGAATGCATGCCACATCTATTCTATCTTTATGAAGACGCTGTGTTAGGGAGGCTTTCTTGTTATAAACTTCTTCTGCATTCCATTGTAGTATGTTGAGTGTCCGGGGTGTTTGGTCAATAGCTCTTAACCTACTCCTCTGTGCCTTGACTCCACAGCACAGGGGAAGGTGACCACCAGTAGTCATGGGTGGACCCCCTCGAGGCAGGGGGCCCGGCACTATCACCGCCTGATGGGACTTCACGGGATTAGCACCATAACGATTAAGCCCGTTGTTCAATTAATCACATTAATCATGAAAAATGTGGTTTATGAAAGTAACTATTACATTACATATTCATGCATTTCATAATGATGACACCTATATCTAGACTGAGAGTGGAGGTGGGGGCGGCCACTGCTGCTGGAGGATCAACAAGGAAGCATCTGTTGGATCTTTTCCCCAATGACATGCTGGTGTGGTGGGAAACGAACAGACGGACAGATTGAGTGTCTCTGCGCCCCTTGATGGGGTACTGGTGCAGGATAAGGCAGACGTGGTCGGGGGCCATTGAGATCGTGTATATAGAAGAAGTACAGATAAATCATCATAGGCTAGAAAGAACGGTGCGACAGGGAGTGCCCAGAGGATCTTCCCGACACTCAGCACTCCGAGGGAAGGTCAAACGGACGCATAATCAGACTGCGATTGGCACCATCAGTATTGGGACTCTTCGCTGGTTATTGAAGATGAGGATGGAGCACGTATGGAAATGTCTCGAGTGCTGTAATGTCGGCTCTCGACTCATCACCCAGCTAAATTTAACTCAACACAACTCAACTCATCTCATCATATATCCTTGACTTACCTTTATGAAGTTCACAGTGAAATATGCTTTTAAAAGACATAAATACAGTATTGCGCAATTTAAGGTACGGTAATTAATATCGTGAGGAAGTAAAATAGCAATTAATTAAACCAGAAGTGGGAAAATACCATAATATGCCTGCATTTCAATATTTTTACCAGAGCTGGAAATACATAAACATGTTGATGACGTGAAAGCCTATATTCTCAGCAAAAACGAGAAAATTGGAAATTGATGTATCCAATACACTCTACACATAATTACGAAAATGAGATGAGATAGAGAAGGAAAGGTTGCAGCAGAGTCAGCAGAAATAGAATAGTGAGACAATAGCATGTGCGAGATAGTCAGGTTTGAACAAATAGTCATAGGTAGAGAGTGTCATGTGCCAGATAGTCAGTTTTGAACAAACAGCCATGAGGTACTTTGTTTAATGCGTATTTTGTGGTCTAAAATTAAACTGATGTTGAAGTGTGCTCAGAATGTTTATATGTGTACCTGAGTAGTCAAGACACTTTCTCAACGAGCTGATTCTTGGCTTAGGCAAACGCTGACAAACTTGTCACGCTCGCTCTATTTGACCTCCAACATAGTCCACAAAAGTGCTACTACTGTAGAGTGTATTTTTAATGACTGTGCAGTTTTTGAAAATATTGCTGGTCCAAGTTTTGTATCCACCCTCTGTAAAGTTCGTGCAACGTAATAGGCAAATACAAAACGTGGACTGGCAATATTTGCAAACACGACACAGTCATTTAAAATACACCTTGTACTAGTAGTTGTCACTACATGTGAATGCACTAGACTGATTTTGCGTGAGGGTTAGCTTTCCCGATTACCAGTGCCCCTCACCACCAGCCAACCCTTCTCCAACTTCTGAGATATTTAATAAATTACGCCCCCTAGCCGAGGACGAGAAGGAAACTTTGAAGTCCAGCTGAATGAATCAGGAACGAACCCAATAGGCTGCAGTCAGAAAAAAAAAAGTTTATAAGCGTTGCACCGCTCAACCACGTCGACTTCTTCCATATGGGTAGGTGACAAAGAGGAAGTCTCTCCCTCGTACTAAAATGAAATAATGTAACCCAACAGGTACTCTTCTCTCCGACAAAGACGTACATGGATATTCTGTGCCAGTCATGCTGAAGACAGACCACATTTGTCGGTTTCGGAGTGTCAGTTGTTGGAACGCTCATGAAGGATACAGTAGACATCCCGAAGACCATTTATGAACAATGCTTGTTGGAGACTCAATGACAGATGCAACAACATGTTTAAGAATGCTTACGTTTGGACTTCAGTGTGGTTCTTGCAAGGAAGGTTCCATGACAGGATGTGTCCGATGTGTATTGAGACAAGAACCGACACCACAGCACTCGGGGCATTCTTATGCGTGCTCCGTCCTCATCTGCAACAGCCAGTGAAGAGTCCCAATACTAATGGTACTAACAGAAACCTGATTATTTGTCTGTTTGGCTTTTTCCCCGGAGTGCTCCCTGCAGTACCAATCTCTACAGGCAATGATGGTCTATCTGTTCTGCATTATACACATGATCCCAAAGGACCCCAACGACATCTGCTGTATCATCCACAAATACCCCACCCAGGGGTGCAGTCCCAGCCAATCTGTCCGCCTGCTCATTTCTTACCACACCAACATGTCCTGGGGAAAAATCAAAAGATGCTCTATGTGTTAAAAGTCGCTTAAAACGTCGACAGGGTCGACTTCATTGCACCGGGATTTTATCCCATATGGCTCGGTCTCTTTCCGCAGCGTGGAAAGCGTCGCACAAAGCACGAACTCCGTAGCTCTACCGACAACCCACAGGAGTCTCCGAAAAATTTCACTCGTGAACCGAAGGACACGGCCCGGAATCGAACCCCAAACTTCGGAGCCCGAGTCAAACGGCTTGACCACTTCGCCACTTCGCCACAGAGACTCCTGCTCTATGTGTTTGATTGTTGAATGGAATCAGTTTCATGTGGAATTGCTTTTCTCGCTTCAGTGGTCACAGATTGTGAGAGTTATATGGATCTCTTGTCATGGCTATGAGGGGCGCGGGGAAATGAACAGGCTGATAGGCTGGTAGGGAATGCACCTTTGGTAGTAGATTACTTATGGACATGGGAGAGGTGGTCTTGTGCCGGTAGGACCAGATGGAGATGCGGGAGAACAGACTGAGAGGCCGCATGTGGAAAGAATGAGATTGCGGGGGATAGACAGAGGTTCTGGAAGAATCTCAAAACTGAGAAGGAAGACAGGGAGAACGTTCAGTCAGATAGCGGTGGGAACGATTAGTAGTATGACCCTTCGCTGGCTGTTGAACGAGGGAACGGGGCGCGTATGAGAACGTACTGAGTGCAGTGATGTCAGTCCTTAGCTCACCTCAACATAACCACTGACGTACCGGAACAAGCAGCTTCTATACGTTGTCACACATACCGGAACAATCAGCTTTTATACGTTGTCACACTTGCCTAAACAATCAGCTTGTATACGTTGTCACACTTGCCTAAATAATCAGCTTCTATACGTTGTCACACTTGCCTAAACAATCAGCTTCTATACGTTGTCACACTTACTGGAGCAATCAGCTTCTACACGTTGTCACACTTACTGGAGAAATCAGTTTCAACACGTTGTCACATTTACTGGAGCAATCAGCTTCTATACGTTGTCACACTTACTGGAGCAATCAGCTTCTACACGTTGTCACACTTACTGGAGAAATCATTTCAACACGTTGCGACACTTACTGAGACAGCCTATGGGTTTTCCCGGAGTGCTAAGATATGGATTCTCAGATACCAAGCAAAAACGAAGAATAATCATTGTGACTGAGCAGACAAAAATCGCTCCTATACACCTGTAATGTATGAGTCATGGAGATCTGGAGATCAAATCCCGCCTTTAATAACGTGTTTCACGATGGCTTCTTTGCGCGTATGGTCTGCAACAGACAATTGTGACAATTCCCCCCCCCCCCCTTTTTCCCCCACTCCGCATCCCCCACCCTTACATATGCTGTGTTATCGGATATCTGGATGAAGCTGGTTATCATTTCTCGATGTTTGCTTGCCCACTGCTCACTCAGAGGTCGGCGTGGCCGTAAGTTTTTATGCGCTTGTGATTCAACTTCCGGTGCGCTGACGGGCTCAATCTCTACACCGGCCAAGTGGATTTCAGTGTTACTTCTCGTTCAGACAGCAATGGCAGACTAGTGACAGTAACATTGCCCAGTAAGTCAAAAAATGGGTGGGGTTGACAGCGACGTCCTAAATAAGGGACATGCAAAACGTGGTACTGTTGAAGCTTTCCCACACGCGTTCTCTGTCTTCTGTTGTCTCTCTTGCCAGGTATTTTCCACACACACACACACACACACACACACATACACACACACATATACACACACACACACACAAGGATCGCTTCTGTATTGCCCATCTTGTGTTTGGTACGTGTAATTTGTCAGGACTTGTGGTTTCGACGAGTCGTCTTGTCGTGCCTGCAACTCTCTGTGTATGAGTGGGTGTGTGTGTGTGGGTGTGTCTCTGTGTGTGGGTGTGTCTCTGTGTGTGTCTGTGTGTTGGTGTCTGTGTGTGGGTGTCTGTGTATTTGCGTGTGGGTTGTGTCTTGGTGTCTGTGTATGGGTTCTGTGTGTGGGTGTCTATGTGTGGGTGTTTGTGTGTGTTTATGTCTGTGTGTCTGTGTGTGTAGTTGTGTATCTTTGTGTGTGTGTGTGTGTGTTTTTCTTGTATGTGTATGTGTTTCTTTGTATGTGTGTTTGCGTCTGTTTGTGTTTGTGTTTATGTGTCTGTATGTGCCTGTGTGTGTCTGTGTGTGTGCGTTTGAGTGTGAGACTGGTCTGTGTGTCTGAATACGTTTGTGTCTGTGTGTATGTACGTTAATCTGTTCACATTTTCAACATTCTTCTCGGCGGTCAGCATGACCGAATGGATAAGAATACCAGCTCTTAAACTTCCGACCCTGAAGTAGCGGGTTCATCCCCTACACCTGTCAATTGGACTAAAATATTGACTTCTCGTCCTTGACTGGGGACATATGTTACAAGTACCCGACAAGTCAGAGTGGGTTCGTCAGATGACGAGGGATACTGGTAATAAGGAAAGCTGTTCCACACGCAACAATCAGTTCATTGACCTAAAAGTAGGAGCACTTGTATGGACTGCGCTTGAGTTTAAAAAGAGCGAAAGCAAAGAAATAAAAAAAAATTCTTCTCAGAAGCCACATCTGCAACCCTCTCCCCACCCCACCCCACTCGGCATTTGATTACTCAGTGCCCAGCATAGACACTCGTGCAGAAGAACTGCTCACACACATCGTTGCAGTCAGGCGATTTTTGTCCCTTTGTGGTGGTTCTCTGTTTCATGATGTTGATCGTGCTGGACAGAGCGGCCGGATATTACCAGTCGTTTCTTTATCCCCGCCTCACATCTTGCCTCAGAGATCGCTGTGTAGCCCACATATTGACAACGAACGACTTGTGCGATTTTTATAACTTTATTATATGCATAGAGCAATTTGGAATTATTGGTTTCTTGGAAGCTATTAGGCATTCAGTTTCACTAATGTTGGGTAATCCGTTCTTCTTCTTCTTCTTCCTTCTTCTTCTCCTCCTCCTCCACTTTGTCTAATGGGGTTTGTGGACTACTGACAGAATAGGCTGCTAAACCTATCAATATATAAATATATATTGCGCTTCGCTCGCTTTGAACTCAAGCGTAGTCCATACACACTACTTCTAGTAGTGATAGACTGAATTTTGCGTGTTGATTAGCTTTTCCTAATAACAGTGTCCCTCGCCATCAGGCGAACCCACTCCGATTTCAGAGGTTATATCACTATATTAAAACTGGTACCATTTGTATTGGCACACTTCGCTGGCTGTTGAAGATGAAGACGGAGAATGTATATCCGGAGTGCTGTGATGTCGGTTCTTGATTCAACTTACTCAACTAAACTCAACTCAACTTTCAATGGAATAACAATGTAATATTTCGTTAGACACAGAAAGCTACTTTCACAATGTAAAGTTTCATGTATGGATTTACAGGCAAGCGGACTGTCTTCATTCCACCGGGATTCACCCATGTGGCTGGAACAGTTTCCACAGAGAGACATGACGACAATGAAATATTTCACACAAGACAGTATAATACGTTCACAATGTAATACAGTAAAACCTAAGTTTTCGTCGATAATCTTTCCGAAAACAATCGGCGAAAATCCGGAAGCGACGAAAACCGGGGCAATTATTTCCTTATGAATCAATGTAAATTAATTCGTTCTAGACACTCCAAAATGCATACCAAAAACACATTGTATAGAGAATAAATATAGTGTTTAATACTATTTTTCGGCCCAGACCTGTCCCAACTCGCAGTTTCGCCGTGCCTAGTAACACCCTGTTTGCCAGTGCGCCTCTTGAATGTTTCAAACCACCCTCTGCTGGCCTTTAAATCAATAAGTACTCTAGCATTCGCCCCAGGCATATTCTAAATGGAATCTGCAATAATCTGGACTTTTCACACATGATTGCCACCGAAACAGAATCGCCATCTAACTGTTAGTTTTTTGTTTGTTTGTTTGTTTGTTTGTTTGTTGTTGTTGTTGTTGTTGTTGTTGTTGTTGTTGTTGTTGTTGTTGTTGTTGTTGTTGTTGTTGTTGTTGTTGTTGTATTTTTTAAACCAAATTAATAATGACTATTCGACATCTTCAATTGTTTGTGATCTCTGTTTCGTTAGCACATTCATGCCTTTCGTTACATTAGTGCATTACCCTAAAAAAATTGCTTCCTTTTTCGCCACAATGAAACTTATCGTAAATAGCGACTTTCCGTACACACGGCCGATGTAAGCAATCTTAATGCCACTCTCACATTTTTCAATGATTTCCTTTTTCAACTCAGTCGTGTTCTTGGCCTTCTTCTTCGAAGGGCTGCTGGCTCTGGAAACTGTCATCGGTACCATGATGGAGCTAACATGAAAGGATTAACTTATTAGCAAGTGATGCTCAAACAAAGAGAAACAACGTCAAACTGAGCTGAAGAACGCGTGGGTCCCTTTGTTTTCCCAAAATTAGCAGCGAGGTACCGTGCGCAAGGCGAAGAAATTCGAGGCAATCGACGAAAACCGAGACACATTTTTAGTGGGGGGAAAATCGACAAAAACCGAAGGCAACGACAACCGAGATTTTACTGTATTTCACACAAGATAGTGTAACACTTTTACAATGTAATATTTCACACAAGACAGTATAACACTCTCACATTGTAATATTTCACACAAGACAGTATAACACTTTCACAATGTAACATTTTAGGTAATACAGCGTAACACTTTCACGGTGTAACATTTCACGTAAGACAGCATAACACCTTCACAATGTAATATTTCAAACTGTGATATATTCATTAAGTAAGATGACATCTGTAGTTACTTTCTCTCATCTTCACAGGTCAGTCAACCCGGAGCAGTTTGTGTACAGCGGCAGACACCTTTAAGGAAACGTCAACCTACCAGGTGGAGGCGGTTTTTAGAGCGTCACTTAACAACCTCACCGAAAACTGAAACTGTCAATATCTTATCGGACATGAAACAAGGCAATTTGATCTGTGACGAATTTTTAATCTACGCATTCGCCTGTGGCTCTTTGTTACCAGTGAGCTTCTGTGCTGTTCCCGTGTTTAGGTGAGCTGTCCAAGGAGACTCGACTGTAGAACCTTCTTGAGACTAAGGTAACAACGAAGCAACTAGACCCACAAAGTACACTTCATTCCCGTGTAACCGCTTGGCAGTCAATAGTAAGATAAATCTTCCACGAAATTGCCCACTGTCAACCTGAAAAGAAGACAATATCTTCAGCATGTCACCTGTTTATAGGTCGCTTTTCTGTTTGTTTGTAATTACACAGATCATAAGTTTCAGCCTGTGTGCTAAATCTGTTCTCCCGGGACACAAGGCTAATTCTGACAGATCTAAACATGATCAACACCAGATTTAGTGCGTCCCAAAACAGACGCAGATCAACATAACATCGACAAGAGGGAGACTGTAGGTTTTACAGAAGATAAAAGACTGAGGGACTTTGTTGGAAAGCGAGCTCCATTAGAGCCTTCTGAACCCCAGGCTGTGACCAGTTTGCATAGTTTCTCAGAACTGCCTTTAGAAGCTGCAGCAGATTATGAAGAAAGGCAGCAGGATGATGAGAGTAGCACACACGAGGAAGAGCTGGGGCAACTCAACCAGTTCCCCTCCCCGCAGACATCCTTTGGGGATGCCCTCATCTTGCCGCCAGAATATAAAAGACTAAGGGATTTCGTTGGAAAGCGAGATGAGAAACGTTTGAGGGATTTTGTGGGTAAGCGCATGAGGGAGTTTGTGGGCAAAAGAAGCAATGCTCCATACGGCTTTATTAACGAGAAGAGACTTCGCGATTTTGTTGGGAAAAGAAGCGACTTTATAGAAAATCCCACAGAGGATGAATCTGATGTTTCCAAGAGATTGCGAGATTTTGTTGGTAAAAGAGCACGAGAATTTGTAGGGAAACGTGATGACGTCAGCAAGAGACTTCGTGACTTTGTTGGCAAAAGAGACGGGTATTATCCCAGCGACCTTCTGCCGAGTTACGACAAACGACTTAGGGATTTCGTTGGCAAACGGGAAGCTTTTGAAATCTTCGATGAAGATAAAAGACTGCGAGATTTTGTAGGAAAACGGGACGGAGATGATGTTTTCGACGAAGACAAAAGACTACGAGACTTTGTCGGTAAAAGGGACGACAAGCGGGCTAGAGAATTCGTCGGCAAAAGGGCTAGAGAATTCGTCGGCAAAAGGGCTAGGGAATTCGTAGGTAAAAGAGCTAGGGAATTCGTAGGTAAAAGAGCTAGGGAATTCGTAGGTAAAAGAGCTAGAGAATTTGTAGGTAAAAGAGACGACAAGCGCGCTAGAGAATTCGTAGGTAAAAGAGACGACAAGCGCGCTAGAGAATTCGTAGGTAAAAGAGACGACAAGCGCGCTAGAGAATTTGTAGGCAAAAGATTCCAATTTGACGACGACCGAGAAGAAGAACCGTCGGCATTTAAGAGACTACGAGATTTTGTGGGTAAAAGAAGCGACATCGGCGACTTTGAAACATCAGCAGTGGGCAAGAGACTACGAGATTTTGTGGGCAAAAGGTGATAGCATATATGCATGTATATGTGAACATCACTCTCATGTTTTAATTTATATTTTCTCACCAGAAATACCACAAATCTGTTTCTACACTAAATTATATTGTGGACATACATATATCTATAATTAAATTAGTGTCTGCTATTTTGTAAATATCCAGCCCCCCCCCCCCCCCCCCCCCCCCCCCATTGTGTTAAGAGAGCCAAAACCTGAACAGAGGGAAATTACGATTTTATTTTAATGATATAGGGTATATTTTTAATGACTGTGGGGCTTTTGAAAATATAGCCGCTTCAAGTTTTGTATTCACCCTCTGTGGAGTTCATGCTACATAAAAGGTAAATGCAAAACTTGGAACGGCAATATTTTAAAAATCCCCACATTCATTAAAAATATACACTGTACATAAGCTGGCTCAAAGCAGAATCAAAGTAAATAAGGACACCTGTATCGGTCTCACTAACGGTGCAAATATTGATGCATGTCTGTGGAGTTGTCACGTGGGCTCCAAAACGCTAGTCAAGTGTTATTTAGTTGCTAGTAAACTCTGCATCGTATTACACATTTCAAAGTATTCTCTGCTGAAGGAATTCGTGTAAGCGCGAACTAGACTTGAAAATAAGTCTTTAAACATATTTAATGCATATATTCCTTGAACTGGGTTGAGTATCTTTTAACAGATCTTACGTAATGGGTGAGTTGTTAGCAGACAAAGACTGTCTCTTACTTTCCCGATTTATTGAAATGCAGACTCACTTGTGCCATGAGATTTATACTTTATTTGAGATCATTTTAATGAACACCTCAATATAGTATATTTTCTAACAAACAACATGGTATATTTTCTAAGAGACAGCATGGTGTATTTTCTAACATATAACACGGTATATTTTCTAAGGCATAACAAGTCACATTTTCTAACATATAACACGGTATATTTTCTAAGACACAACAGATCACATTTTTTAACATATAACACAGTATATTTCCAAACAGAAATCATGCCATATTTTCTAACAATGGAAGACAATTGCTAAGTTAACTTAGAATCAATCAAGATATTGGCACATTTGATCCCAAGCGCATTATTTATCGATTACTCACTGCATGACAAAGCTACATTCGCTTCTTCTAGACAGGAAGTGTCATTACCTTGAAATATGCGCAGTAAAGGGTCCGTAGTGAGTATGTTATTTACAAGATACAGAGTACCGAAAACTATTTGTGGATACGTATAGCTAGCAAAATATATGTCATTACCATGTAAAAACGTATAGATTTTCATATACATGACAATCCCCTCCCTCCCCCAAGATTTGTAAAGGGTAATTTACTGACTTTACATACTCCTTGATGTCCCCTATGTTAATTAACATCTTAACGTATACTTATGTTTTTGTCATGGGTTAATTGCTGAACTTAACCTAGGGTTCGTTAACATGGCATCCACATGTTTTGTTTTTCTTCAGAATAATGGGGAAACGGATTTAGTATGGCGTACATTAATATTATAAACACTAGCTGTGACATCAGAGATACAAGCAGAGTTGTCACAGCGATAAGAACAGAATTGTAATATCAAAGATAAAAACAAATTGTGATATTTTTACAACCGAAATATGATACTGGTGATAAAAACAGAACTGTGATATCAGTGATAAAAACAGCAGCGTGACATCAGAGGTTAAAAAGAACTGCGGATAAAAACAGAATTGAATTGTGACAGCAGAGATAAAATCAGAATTGCAGCATCAGAAATAAGCACATAATTGTGACAAACGAGATAAAAACACAGCTGTGACAGTGGAGATAAAAGCAGAGTTGTGACAACGGAGATAAAAGCACAGAATTGTAACAAAATAGACACAAGCCAGAGGTGACAGAGGAGATAAAAGCACAACTGTGACAGCGGAGGCAAAAGCAGAACTGCGACATCGTAGATATTTACTTGATTCTTACAACAGTGATTTAAAAAAAAAAAAAATATGACGGTTGAAATTTTTAAAAAAAAGCTTCCAAAGAATACCGCTTGTAACAAACAGAAGTGATGACGTCAGAAATAAGGTTTCGTGCTAGAATTGAATTTTCTCTAGACATAGCAAGTCAAATGGTTACGTGACGTGGCAAGACAACCCCAAGCAGAATAGAAACACAGCAGTTCAGATACTGTGGAACACAAGAAAACCGAAAGAAGCAAATCAAAGACACTAATATCATTGTTTGTTTTTTGTTTTGCTCACTTGTATTTGAAGAAAAGTGTGATCACCAAAATTTATGAGAATACAAATGTGAAACAGTTCTTGTGTTGGTTTATTTCTAATATTTGCCTGTCAGTGTCTTGTGGTTTGAATTGTAGACATGCATGGATTCTTTGAAATACAATGTAATGATTTCCTCTCGACTTGCCCATATACACAATTGTATTATACCTCTGCCTGTGGCCGTCATTTCTATCAGGATCAGTGCGTGCCCTGCTCGGTTTGGATGCAGAATTGTCCACTTATCCTGGTGGATACTCGGTCTTCAGATCTGCATGCACCACGCCGTGGTATTTCCCGTCCTCTACCACTTAGGGGTGAAGTTTGGATTCTCCCTTCCTAGAGTTATGAGGCCATGATGGCATTCCCCAAAACTCTCCAGTACTTGTAAAAAGAGACAAACTGCATGTAATGAGAAGCAAGACACTGGAGAGCACTGTGACAACTGACAAGACCAATTAGAAAAGCTGTAGATGCAGACAAAGAGAAATGATGCTGGCTGGGCTGAGACGGTGGCATGGAGGAATGTCACCAGCAGAGTCGATCTAGAGCACCAAGGACCGAGATTTGTGGGGGAACATATGATAATCATGCCGTTTGGTTACGTAAAATGTTGTGTGTTTGACGTGTTTGACCAGCCAACAAAACCGCTCAACCAGCCAACCAAACCGCTCAACCAGCCAACCAAACCGCCCAACCAGCCAACAAAATCGCCCAACCAGCCAACCAAACCGCTCAACCAGCCAACCAAACCACTCAACCAGCCAACCAAACCGCTCAACCAGCCAACCAAACCCATCAACTAGCCAACGAAGCCGTTCAACCAGCCAACCAAACCGTTCAACCAGAGAACAAAACCCATCAACCAGCCAACCACATCAACTAATCAATCAAACAAATCAAGCAACAGAACCAACAAATCAACAAATTAACCACCAAACTAATAAACTAATTAACCAACAAATTAACCAGTCATTTAACTATCAAACTAATCAATCACCAACCAACCATCAAGTCAATCACCCAACCAACTAACAACTAACCTTTCCAACCCAGCCAACCGTCTAGCCAATCAACCGTTTAATCAGTCAGCGAACCAAACCAAACAATCAACCAAACTAATCAACCAGACATAACAAGCAACCAAATGAACAAATCTAATCAATCAACAAAGAAACCAAATCAACCAACCAACACACTAACTGAAATTTTCAACAAATTAAGCCTATCAAGCAAACCAGTCAACCATTCTAACAACAAACAAATCAATCCACCGACCATATCAACAAAGCATATCAACTAACCAACATAAACTAACCAACCAACAAAAACAATCAACCAATTATCTAACCAAATCAAAATTATCAAGCAACTAACCAAAATAATCAACCGAACAAACCAACCAACAAATCAGCCAAACAAACAACCAATCAACCAATAAATCAACCAACCATTCAACGTAACCACCAAACAAATCAACCATTCTTCTTCTTCTACGTTCATCCGGATTTTTTTTTTCGGATGTGATTGCGTTGTGCCTGTTTACAGCAGAGCTGCGTTCTTGCACCGTTAGGTCGACACATCCGACTTCTGCGGGCATTTGTTGACCGGGTTAACCTTCCCGGGGGTTTCTTAGGACGTTTGAATCTCACTGTTGTGATGTTATCCCCCATCCTAGCTGACCCATATAGAACAGCCAAAGACATCCTGGTCAACCCTCAAGGGAAGACAGGGGCAGCCCATGGGCATTCCCTGCCATCCAAGGAGGCTTCCATACTTGCAGAGCCATCACACAGCGCTGTGGTACTGGGCTCACCCGAGGAATCGTCACGTCCTGCACATGGCTGCTTAGCCTCACTTCCGTATATTGGGCCTTCCGTTCACCATAGGCTGTTCCTCCGGAAATCAGAAGAATGCAGTCTGCAGATGGCATCCACACAGTGAGCTTTCGATTAAGACTTTCCACATAATGGATTTGCTATCCAAGCAATATTCCATTTCGTGTCACTAGGACACTTTTTCCACCTTTTACGAAGCCCACACAGTGAGCTTTTGATTCGGACTTTCCACGTAATGGATTTGCTATCCAAGCAATATTCCATTTCATAACTCAACCATTCTACCAAATAACCAAACGAACCACTCAACCACAGATATAAACTACCAAACCAACCACTCAACCACAGATATAAACTAAGTCTATCTACCAACCAACCAAAACAGACAAACAACTCAGCCAACCAATCAACCTAACTAACCAACCAAATCATTCAGCCAAGCCACTAACCAATCAACCTAACTATATAATCAAACCACTCAGCCAAGCCAAAAACCAATCACCTAACTATCCAGCCATACCACTCAGCCAAGCCACAAACCAATCAACCAAACTAACCAACCAAACCACTCAGCCAAGCCACCAACCAATCAACCTAACTAACCAACCAAACCACTCAGCCAAGCCACCAACCAATCAACCTAACTATATAATCAAACCACTCAGCCAAGCCAAAAACCAATCAACCTAACTATCCAGCCATACCACTCAGCCAAGCCACAAACCAATCAACCTAACTAACCAACCAAACCACTCAGCCAAGCCACCAACCAATCAACCTAACTATCCAGACATACCACTCAGCCAAGCCACAAACCAATCAACCAAACTAACCAACCAAACCACTCAGCCAAGCAACCAACCAATCAACCTAACTATCCAGCCAAACAACTCAGCCAAGCCATCAACCTTAACCAAACTAACCAGCCAAGCCACCAACCAATTAACCTAACTAACCAACCAAACCACTCAGCCAAGCCACCAACCAGTCTTGTAATCATCATCATCATCATCATCATCATCATCATCATCATCATCATCATCTTCCACTTTTGCCGTCAAGCGCCTTGGGGCGTACAATGTCTCTGATGCCGTCAATCCATTTTCTTCTTGGACGTCCTCGTGGTCTCGTCGCAGATGATCTTTGATGTAAGGCCAGTGATAGTAGTTGTTGGTGTTGCATTCTAACGACATGGCCAAACCACTTGATCTTCTGTCTTTCAATAAATGTGGCACAAGGTGCTGATCCCACAGTATGTCTGATATGATAATAACATTTCTTACTCGATCTCGGATTGTTAAGTTGGCAGCTCTCCTCGGGCATATCATTTCGCAGGTGTTAATTTTGTGAAGGTGTAATTTGGATAAAGTCCAGGTTTGAGATTGGTAACATAGCGTTGGTGTGAATATGCTGTTTATTATATGTCGTTTTACGGACATGGGTATATTTGGATGTTTCAGTAAGGGTGATATGTAAGTGCACTAGCTTTTTGACATCTGATTTCGATTTCTCTGTCCAATCTGCCATCTTCTGTGATCATACTTCCAAGATATTTGAATTCTTTAACTTGTTTCAGAGTTGTGCTATTTATCTGTATACTTAGTGGGCCCGGCAATCTGCTAACTTGCATTACTTCAGTTTTGGCTGTATATATATATTCATATTGTATCTCCTGCATGTTAAACTCAGATGATTAATATGATTTTGCAGTCTGTCCTCGTCGCTATAAAATAAGCACTGATCGTCTGCAAATAGAAGTTCATTTATTCCCTGTGGGTCAGTTGTTTCATCTGGAATAAAGAGTTCTAAATTTTCTGAATCTGGTCTGTCGAGACTTGCTTCTTTGGAAATTCTGTCCATGTAGATATTGAATAGCAGGGGAGAGAGCACACAACCCTGTCTCACTCCTGTATTGACTGTGAACATATCTGATATAGCTTCTTGTGTTCTTACTGCACTTCGGCTCGAGTGGTACATGGCTATGATGTTTTCTAGCAGTTGCCCTTGTATCCCATAGTCTTCAAGGATGGTCCATAATTTGTATCTTTTCTATCTAAAACATTTTCCTGATCTACAAACACAATATTCTGCTGGTCACTATATTCAATAGTTTTTTTCACATATTTGTCTAAGTGTAAATAATGCATCGGTGCAACTTTTACCTTTCTGAAAACCGAATTGCATTTTGCTTAACTGTTGTTCAATGTGATTGTCCATTTCTTGTGTCATTGGCTTCATTCAGTGGCATGCCAGTGCAGAACTTTTTTCCCCATTACAGTTTCTCGGAATGTCCCTCTATCATTAGCCAGGTGCCCCGCCAGTGTTGCTGTTATGTGTGTTGTTGTTTGTCCATCAAGAATGATGATGACCATTCATTTCATCCAGTGGGATTGGGACACTGAGATGTTTCCAAGGCACCAGGGCCAGGTTCTATACTGGCCAAGACCTACTAACACGTCCTATTTGTGCGTCCTAGGCAACATGTCCCTTCGGGGTCCTGGATAACGTAGTAGGATCGCTGATTCTTCCGAAGTCGGAGAGTATCTGCCTGCACGGCGAAAAACCACCAGTCTGCACACCAATAAGCCAGACATGGGACAACGGATACGCACGCAAACCTCAGGTCCGGTATGACATCACACTAATGTTGGACAATAGGATGTCTTCATCCGACATACAGGACTTCATGCTGGAGTTCACAGCCAGCAAACACAAGCAAGCAAGCATCCAGTGGCATTGAAAGTATGGAGCCGTGAGTTCTAAGATGGCCGATAAGGCCTATTTTTTCTCGAAATGTTCTTTGACATTGTGGGCAAAGAATGCTTGACGTTCCAGGAGGAGAATCTCCTGCAGTGGTTTTTATGTCCAGCCTTTTCTTCACAGCTCTTGCAGTACTGTTGCCTCACACATGACTGCGCCCTTTTGTAATGATGTACGCCACGAATTACGGTCTTTAGCAGCAGTCTCCCAGGTGTCAAGATGAATTCCAAAAGCTTTCAGTGAGATTTTCAGAGTGCCTTTAAAGCGTTTCCTCTGACCGCCTTGGGAGCGTTTACCACAACGCAGCTCGCCGTTAAAAAGCTGTTTAGGGAGTCTGTGATCTGGCATACGAGTTAAGGGACCAGCCAGGCGAATCTGATTTTTCATTAGTAGAGTATGGGTCCTGGGCACGGACGCTCTATCTAGAACTTCGGTGTCTGGGATCTTGTCTTGGGGAATGCCATTTAATCTTCAATAGCTTCCTAAGGCAGACTGTGTCGAAGTGGTTTAATTTCCTAGCATGTCGCTGATAAACAGTTCATGTTTCACAAGCATTTAGCAGTGTGGATAATATAACTGCTTCATAGACTTTCAACTTTGTTTGCAGGCTTATTCCAGTTCTGTCCCATACATTCTCGTACAGTCTGCAAAGGCCGCGCTGGCCTTTGAGATTCTTGCATTCATTTCGTCATCAATTGTGGCAGCTTGTGACACAGTGCTGCCAAGATAGATGAATTTGTCCACAACACTTAGTCTATGACCGTTCACCTTGATATTCGCCACGGTGTGATTATTCCCTGGAGCTGGCTGGTACATAACTACAGTCTTCTCCAAGTTGATATTGAGCCTAAAGTTGGCACAGGCATATGAGAAAGCTGAAACATTGTGTTGCATGTCTGCAATATATGAAGTTGGATCAAGAATGACTTTCGCGATAAATTGAATTAAAGTGAGGAAGAGTTGCGCAATTAGTCGACCTCACTCTCTCGCCTGAGTCCATCTGAGTCCAGTAGCAAGACAAGTCAAGACTACTGGAGACGAATACAGGTTCAGTGGATGACCAGGGCGCTCTACGTGCTTTGCCGTGCTCATTACGTTCCACAACGCTTTGCAGGTAAGCGCCGTCTTGCCCGTTGAATCATCAGTGATTTTATCCGCGCAGTCTGCCGAATCCTGTCTTCACATGCTGGGTGCTGTCATGTGTATATTATTTATGACAACTTGCATCCGTCTACATTGTGATCCACCCCTTCTCAGCCTCCCAGATAAAATACCCGCTACATTTATCTTTTCCTAGACTTGTATGTGTTTACATGTTCACAGCATTTCGTTATCTTCTGTTCTGTTTTGACTTGATTTCCAGCCTTCTTCAATACTTACTGATTTTTTAAAATGTTATATTGGGTCTTAATTACCAACCTTCTTCAATATTGATTTATGTTTTGGATAGATCCGTTTGTTTTCCTTTCAGTCCAGTTAAACTTTAACATTTTTCTGTCGTTAACTGCTGCGGTCATTTTATGAAGTTGACTAAATGAAGGGAATAAATGAGAGGAACAAATTACGGGAGGTGTGCAAGAGGAAGACATGTGGCTAGATACGATCAGGAGATGGACAGAAAGAAGAGTATGTGTGCGCCATGAAGAGAGGAAAGAGAATTTTGGAGACTTACTACAATCAACCTTCATTACGGAGATGGCATCTGATGATGATGAATAACTGCAAGAGACCATGGGGGTTTCGCGTATTTAGTGTCGTGTTACTTTCTGTTGTGTGAGTTTTCGCATACAACTACAGTTTGCGAGTTGTAGTTAACCTATAGTTACACACATATATTTAACATAGTCAAATTAGTTGTGGTTAACCCGATAGTTACACACATATTAAAAACATAGTCAAGACAGTTGCATGTCCTTTACAGGACATCACAGTCAACCCCAGTCCTTTTCAACTGTTTATAATTTGCACGGCAAGTTTTAACATATAACCCTGATCACGTGAGGAGATAAATCAAGAACTTGGAAATGTGAGGAAGTGAACAGAAATGAACTCTAGAACCGAACCGTTTCACTTCACATGCCATACACAGGGAGTCTCCGTGGCCAAGAGGTTACGCTGAATGCCTCGCACTGCGAATATCGTGGGTTTATTCCCGGCTACCGTTATTCTGTTCACAAGTGCAATTTTCTGGAGACCTCTGGTGGATCGTCGTCGAAGCTACGGAGTTCCTGCCTTGTGCGAGCTTCCCACAAGCCGCCCTTCGGAAAGAAACTGAGCCATATGGGATAACACCCGATGCAATGAAGCTGATCCCCCTGGAAACCGTTTTAATGACATACACAGTAATTCTCCATAGTTTCACATTTTCTCTTTCCCTACTGAACCAGTTCAACATTTCTCTAGAGCAGTGGTTCTCAACCATTTTTGGCCCGTGCACCCCTTGACCATATTTTCATAACTTAATCCCCCCCCCCCCCCTCTTTCCGTATCTCCTTCCTATAAATTCCCCCCGCCACTACACAGTATACGTAAAAAATGGAAACTAAATTTACTGACACATACTAGAACAAGTCTAAACGTGATTTGCGGGTCTACTTACGTTATAAAGTGAATTTCAGAAAGGCGAGAAGTACAGAAAACAATATCAAGTAATCGGTTCTTGTATTAACGCGATCTTGAAGTAATCTTAATTTCCACACCCCTCCCCGGGAAACCCTAAAATTCCCCCATGGGGTGGGGGTGGGGGGATTATCCACCGGTTGAGAACCACTGCTCTAGAGTCTAGAGTTACATAAAGAGGAGATAACTGCAGTTGTCACCCCTTGGTTACCGAAGTCAGGAGCCCAGCTGTAAGAAGTATTGGTCCTATCCCAGGCTTGTTATTGGCACATCAATTTTATCACAGCTGTCCCAGATCTCCAGGTTCTGGCCTACCACGCCTGGGCCTGTCGATATATTTAATCAAAGCTGCGGTTTAAATGGAGGTGTAAAGTTTGAGGGAGAGATGAAGAAGCAAGGTGAAGTCAAGAAAGCAGGACATTGCTCGTGGCCTCTTGTGGGTAATGAAGCTGAGTAGGGCAGTGTCAGCTTAATGAGGGTGTCCCTGGTCATGCAGAAACAGAAACATGGCGTCAGATAGATTGTTTATGGTGTGATTTTTTTTTTTTTTTAGCATATCCTTTACAGGACTTAGCTGTCAACAGCCAGCATCTTTCAGCTGTATGTTGATCTCTTGGCAAGATTACGCTCAGTAGTTTGCCATTGCTTTCTGAGCGGCCGGCTCAGTATCCCGCAAGTCATCAGCGGGGGTCGAACCGCCTCAGCTCTCGCTCCGCTACGAGACTCTGCGTGATAAACGGGATTACAGAGAGAAAGTGTAACCCCACAGCCAGAGAGACCGGCATGGTGTGATATAGGTTGGCAATATTGCGATATTGGTTGACAATGTTGTGATTACTAACTAATACTATGATTATCTACTACTACTACTACTACTACTACTACTACTACTACTACTACTACTACTACTACTACTACTACTACTACTACTACTACTACTACTACTACTACTACTACTACTACTACTACTACTACTACTACTCGGGACTCTCCGTGGCGAAGTGGTCAAGCCGTCTGATTCGGGCTGGAAGGTTTGATTCGGGGCCGCGTCCTTCGGTTCACCAGTGAATTTTTCGGAGACTCCTGGGGGTCGTCGCTGGAGCTACGGAGTTCGTGCTTTGTGCGACGCTTTCCGTGCTGCAGAAAGAGCCATATGGGATATAACCCAGTGCAAGGAAGTCGACCCTGTCGACTTTTAAGCGACTACTTAACTACCACTATTGCGGCTGCTGCTGTTTATGGTATGGCTTATGCTGCTGCTGCTGCTCCTGCTGCTGCTGCTGCTGCTACTACTACTACTACTACTACTACTACTACTACTACTACTACTGCTGCTGCTGCTGCTGCTACTACTACTACTACTACCACTACTACTACTACTACTACTACTACTACTACTACTACTACTGCTGCTGCTACTACTACTACTACTACTACCACTACTACTACTACTACTACTACTACTACTACTACTACTACTACTACTACTACTACTACTACTTCTATAACCTACTACTACAACTAATATGAATACTCTTACTATGAATACTCTAACGACTATACTGCTCCTGCTGTCACTGTTCGGCCACTGCTATAATGATTGAAGTCGCACACAAATATTAAACGCAATCATAGCAACATCTGCTGTACGCAGGCCTATCTCATCAATGTCCGAATGTTAATTAGGTCTACTGTAAGTCATATCAATCTTTATCGCTGGCTTGGTAAACAGTATCGTAGGTAGCGTGGCCGAGCGGTCTAAGGCGCTGGTTTAAGGCACCAGTCTCTTCGGAGGCGTGGGTTCAAATCCCACCGCTGCCATTATTTTTTTTTATTACTTAATTTTTTTTTATTAGTTACTAGCTGACCCGGCCCGGCTTCGCCCAGGCCCTGGAGGGGATCTATCTATCTATCAGTCTGTCTGCTTGTTTGTCTGTCTGTCTGGCTGACCCGGCCCGGCTTCACCCAGTCCCTGGTGGGGAGCATCTCATTTAATTCATATAAGTAGTCATATAAGCTCTCCCGTTCCCGACTATCTGTCTGTCTGTCTATCTGACCGGGCCCGGCTTCACCCAGTCCCTGGTGGGGAGCATCTAATTTAATTCATATACGTAGTCATATAAGCTCTCCCGTTCCCGACTATCTGTTTGTCTCTCTGTCCCGGCCCGGCTTCACCCAGTCCCTGGTGGGGAGCATCTAATTTAATTCATATACGTAGTCATATAAGCTCTCCCGTTCCCGACTGTCTGTCTGTCTGTCTGTCTGTCTGTCCCGGCCCGGCTTCACCCAGTCCCTGGTGGGGAGCATCTAATTTAATTCATATAAGTAGTCATATAAGCTCTCCCGTTCCCGACTGTCTGTCTGTCTATCTGTCTGACCGGCGTGGTTTCGCCCAGCTCTTGGCGCACAGTAACTTAAAAGAATGTCCTTCCACACACCATTCAATGAAAACTGTAGAAAAAGATGGGTTACAATGTTATGCATTATGCATTATTTTTATGAAAACTTTGAAAATGCCTTAAAGATTATATCATTATTTATTATAACTCATATGCCTGAAAATAACTATAGATAAAAAGTTTAACAATAGTGCAAGTAAGTCCAACAATTGACTATAAAGTATATAGAAATGTTATTAAAAGTTATGCCCCTTGAAATAACTTTTCTAGAGTGAAGTCCCCCTGCTATATAGACATTATATAATGAAAATGGAAAAGTAAATGTTATTAAATAAGTCGAAGATTTTACATTAAGAAATTATTATAGTCGGTTGCAAATGAATGAAAGGAAGACGTGTAGAAAATTTCATCTCAATCGGATGTACCGTTATCGAACGCATCCAATACAAAAATCCCCACACACAAACAAACATACACTCTGTTTTATAGATATAGATTTAAGCCACCGATTTTTCTTTTCTTTTTTGTTTTTTAAACGGAAGAAATACCAGCAGACTGGAGAGTAGCTGCAAAATAAAGGGGACCGGAATTCAGAATGGTCGAATAGAAAACTTGCTTGAAGGCACACTGTCAGTCTAAATACTCATAAAAGACAACTAGTTTTTTTTTTTAGGCTGAGAAGCCCACACAAGAAAAGCTGAAACTCTCTAAAGTTTTCTGTGAATTTAGCGCACGGTCGCCGTGTCCTCAAACAGAACTAAATATCTTATGTGGCATACTGAGCTATGCTACTCTAGTGATGACATTCACTAGGGCATGTTTCCTTAGCGACTCAATGAACATGATCAAGAGGATAGAGGAGGGGTCGATCAGAAGAGAATGGTTGCTGCCTCTGGAGCGGTCTCGGCTGGCAAAGATTAGTTTCATCTTCGTGCCAGGGCACGCAGGAGTCCAAGGAAATGAGCGGGCTGACAAGCTCGCAGGTGAGGCTACTGTGGAGGGCGGACGCGCCATGGACCAGGCTGACATTCTGAATGCTCTACGAGAAGTAAGACTCTTGCATGAACCAAGTGATGACTGTGAATCTACAACCATGGCCGGACTGCGAGAACAGCAAATTAAAAGAGGCGTGGCCAAACAAGAACACTACGCAGGAAGCCAAAGAAGATTGATAAACCAACACAGAACTGGCGTCGTTAGCCGCTACACGCTGCGGGATTTGCTGAGGAGGGGATCCGAGCACTTATGGACTGAATGGTTCGATGTGCAATGAGGATGATCTGTCGACTAACTAACTAACTAACTAACTAGTGATGAAAACTACCATCCACTTTCGTGAATGTCAAGATGTATTTATGAGTTGAGTTGAATCAAGAACCGACATCAGTAGTCGTGAAATTCCAACATGCGCGCCTTCCATATCTTTAACAACCAGCGATGAGACCCAATATTAATAGTTTTTTTGTTTTTTTTTTTTTGTTTTTTTTTTAAATTCGCATATCCTTTTACAGGACATCGCTGTCAACAGCAGCATCTTTCAGCTGTCTGTTGATTTCTTGGCAAGATTACGCTCAGTAGTTTGCCATTGCTTTCTGATCGGCCGGCTTAGTTATCCCGCAAGTCACCAGCGGGGGACGAACCGCTCCCAGTTCTCGCCCGCTACGAGACTCTGCGTGATAATCGGGATTACGGAGAAAGTGGTGTAACCTCTCGGCCAGAGAGACCGACAACATAGTAATATTAATAATTAATATTAATAGTACCAGTTGCAATATGATTATGTGACAGTCTGACCTCTTCTCTGAGTACTGAGTGTTAGCCAGATCCTCTGATCACTCCCTGCAGCATCATTCTCTCCAGGCAAGGATGATGTAGCCGTTCATCACACTTTTGACACGACCCCACAGGACCCTGCCCACTTATGCCTTGTCCAGGACCAACAGACCACCTAACGGTACAGACAAAGGCCTGTTTGTCCGTCTGCTCTTTTCCCGCCACACCAGCATGTCGTGGAGAACAAATCCAACATTTTCTCCCCATCTTTAATTTTTTTTTTTTTATTAAAACATGCCATTCTGCACGAAGCACACCCGTCTCCCCCTTCTCAGCATGATCAGCGAGCCCGTTATGATAACTGTATTTGTACTGCTTGCTCTCCGGTCAGAAGAAATCCGCAGAGACCGCCTCCACCTCCATTCCCAGATTAGATTTTATGGTATCATATAACAGACTCTCTGCATTAACAACTGTCCCTCAAACCTTTGCGCCATCATGTTGGGTGTCGCAAAAGGTCCACAGGCCGCAAGGCAATTAAAATTACAAGAGAAGGGAACAGGCTTAAGCAAGTGGATACATTTTAATACCTAAAGGTAATTATAACATCAGATGGAAGATGTACGACAGAGATTAAAAGCAGAATTCATTCATTCATTCATTCATTCATTCATTCATTCATTCATTCATTCATTCATTCATTCAATAGCATGTCCTTTGCAGAACCTCACTTCCATAACAACCTTCCGGAAAACTTCTCGATCATAAGCAAGATGTCCCGCGTCCGATACACCCATCTGGAGATCATCCGCCATATCCTGCACACATCTTCTCTTTGGCCTTCCTCTTCCTCTCTTCCCAGACATATACCCCTAAATGTTTGTTCTCTCTAAACTCTCATGGCGTTTCAGGTTACCAAAATATCTCAGTTTTCTTTGTTTTATCGTCTTTAATAGCCAACCCTCTTCAATAGTCAGCTCTTGAAGTATGGATGCATTTGTTCTTTTCTTTACCCAAGATATGGGAGTCTTTGTGGCGAAGGCTGTGGGTTCGATTCCGGGCCGTGTCCTTCGGTTTACGAGTTAAATGTTTCCGAGACTCCTGTGGGTCATCGCCAAAGCTACGGAGTTCGTGCTTTGTGCGACGCTTTCCGTGCTGCGGAAAGAGACCGAGCCATATGAGATAAAACCCGTTGCAATGAAGTGGACCATGTCGACTTTTAAGCGACTTTTTTTTTTTACCCAAGATATTCTTAGAACAGAATAGGTCAACCAAAAGATGTAATTCAAAGAATGAAAAGTGTGTTATGCAATAAGTCACTTTCATTGAAGAAAGAGTTTGCTAAATTTTATAAAGACCGAGGTCTGTGGAGAGACATGAACGCCCACGCCAGTTGCCCAGAAACATAATGATGCATGATGATAGGACAGGGGTCAAGAGTTGCTTGTGTGTCTAATTGTGTCATGAGCGTGCGGATCACGACAAGCTTCTACTGGGAAGTGTCCTTCACCAGGTCGCCTAAACACAACCCATAAGGTCAAGGGTCAACTGCAGTCACAGGTGAATACGCAGATAACAATTCGTCACAGATCACACGTCTGTGGCAGTTTCAGCTTTCACCTGCTTATTATCAGTCATGGAGGTAATAAACAGAACGCATTTCCTACACCATATTAGCAGTCATAGAGTACACCGGTACAATCAATCATCTTCTGATCACAAATATCAGAAAGAGGCAGTCATCGTTTCTGGCCACGTTATGGGAAGACAAATATTGGAACATGTGACAAATGGAAAGATTTGCGGAAAGAGAGATCGAGGAAGACAGCGTGAGAAGATTCTTGATAGTTTTGTGTCATGGCACGGAAGGGAGTCAACACACGAACTGATTCATGACGTCGGAGATCGTAATTTGTGGACAGACATAATCGCTGGGGCTATGGCTGGGGCATATAGAAAGAATGGAAGATAACAGGGAAATAAAACTCGCTTACACTCAGGAAATAAATGACCGTAGACCTCGAGGTAGACCAAGAAGACGGTGGATAGATAATATATATACAGACCTACAAGCACTTGGAATCAACGACTGGCAAGAGAAGGTCCACAAGAGAGACGAAAGGAGACGGGTTGTATCTGCAGCAAAGAACCTCAATGGCTCGGAACGCTGAAGAAGAAGAAGATAATTGTCCACGCCAGCCGGCAAGGCACTGGATGATGGTGATGAGGACGAATAGTAATCATAGAGTTATTAAAGAGAACGCATTTCGTAAACCGTATTCTTGCTATCTTTCTTTCTTTTGTCCTTTATTGCCTATGCCGTTAGACGACTCAGACTTGTTTGATGATTTGTTATCGAACTAGGGCTCGCCCAGTCACTTGGTATGCTGAGATGTGGGTTTTTAAGATGTTGGTGATTCCATCCATCCACTATTTCGTGGTCTTCCCCTGCCTCTTGGTGTTTCCATTTTCAGTTGTATGCTCTTGCTAGTGGCGACATTGGGTTCATTCTCACTGGGTAGCCGAAGCAGTTAAGTGTGTATCTCTCAAGGGGAAGGCAGAGAGGTAAACACCTGGATCGTTTGACCATGTGGTATGGTCGCGACAAGAATAAGGAGCTGAACCACGTCTCTGATGATCGTCTGAGATGGCGAAACAAGATCGCCCAAACGTATCGGCATAGCATATAATGATGATGATGATTGATACTCACACAGTTCTTGGCGAGATACACACACTCAGATTTCAGTTGGTGACGCGCAAACAAGAGACATACGAGCATTGTTGTTTATCTTTGAGTGTCCCCGGGGAAGACGGTGGGATATTTGTCCAAATGCAACCAGCAATATTTCTTATCTCAATTTAACTTCTAGGCCATAATTGTATTTTTTATACATATTAACACTATTAACAACAACAACACCAACAACAACAGCAGCATCCACACAACAGCACCAACAATTACAACACCAACAACAGCAACAACAACAACAACACCAACAATTACAGCAACAAGACCAACAATTACAGCAACAACACCAACAATAACAATAACAACAACAACAACAAAAACAAGCGCCGAAGCATTAACCTGCAGCATATGTTACATTGCTATGACCGTCACCTTTTCTGACTGTCACAGCTCTGCATTATATTGACGACAGTTCACATAAGACTGTACATAAGACACATAAGACGAATGTTCAGAGGTAAAGACAACTCACCACAGTGAACGCCGAGTTTGGGTGAACTCGGCTAGGAACGGGATAGGAGACGGATCGAAACGCTTGTCGCTCTAGAGCTATGGTTCTCAACCGGTGGGGAATTGTCCCCCCCCCCCCCCAGGGGGAAATTTTAGGGTTTCCAGGGGGGGGGAGATTAAGATTATTTCACGATCGCGTTAATACAGGAACCGATTACTTGATATTGTTTTTCCTTTATGGTTCTGTACACCTCACCCTTCTGAAATCCATTTTATAACATAAGTAGACCCGCAAATCACGTTTTATGTAGATGTCTAGACGTGTTTTAGTATGTGCTATTAAATTTAGCTTCTATTATTACGTATACTGTGTAAGGGGGAATTTTATGGTGGAAGTACGAAAGGGGAGGGGGATGACGTTCT
>JACEFZ010017624.1:267500-320000 GCA_014155875.1 Cepaea nemoralis
GGACTCTGTTATTCCCTATGTCTATCGTTTACGTGATCGGCCTCTTCTACTGGTTCCGTTTGGTCTTTGGCCACTGCTTGTTGTGGTATACTGTTAGTTGGTAACCTGGTTATGTGACCAAACCATTTAACTTACTGCCTTCTGATAAAATCTAGCGCTGCTATAACTAACACTTTAGTCCTGATTTCTTCATTTATTCATTTCTCTCTTGATACATTTAGTATTCTTCTCAAAAATGTCATTTCTGTCGTAATTTTTTCTTTTCTCTTGTTATGCCATTGTCCAGGTTTGGTATTAGTCGCATAGAGTCATGGTTCCCATTTTATTGAATATGTCACATAATGGGAGATAATTTATTTCCTTTGGGTCAAATCGTGCAATGTAGTGTTGATAATGAACAACAGCAATTATAATAACAAATACACAATAGAGCGTTCAACTTCCTGTACTTTTGTATGGATGTAAAGCGTGGGCAATGAGTAGAAAAGTTGAAAAACATATGATGGCTGTAGAGATGTTGTTTCTGAGGAACATGCAAAGAATAATGACAGACAGAAAAACCAATGAGCAAATATTACAAGAAGCAAATGAAAACCGTAAAATGATTAGAGAAATTAGGCGTAGGCAGTCAAAAATTGTTGGACACGTTATGAGAAGAAATAAATTGGGGAACTTGGTGACAACTGGCAAGACTGAAGGGAAAAGAACAAGGGGAAGGCAGTGAAGTAAACATCTGGATAGCTTGGCCACGACAAAAGCACATAGCTGATCCACGACTCTAGTGATCGTGTAGGATAGCGAAACATGACCTCCCACTTTTATCGGTAAGGCATATGATGATGATGATGCGCTTCCGGATGGGATAAATGACAAACTTAAAATGTGTAGCATAACAATAATACATCTTAAGAACAAGAATGAACGCAGAGGCAATGTGTGGATGAGAGAGAACACAAGTCACAACTGGGGGAAAAAAGGAGGGGGGGGGGTGTGGATGCAATAATGATATCTTACAAATGTATTTGAAACATCGCATCTCCGAGAGGCAAGACGGTCATTGGAGGTTTGGCTGGACTATGGACCTAGTCTGTGGTCAAGCTATACCTCAGAGAGTTGCTCAAAGGTCTCGGTTAGGGTTGTAGCTGGTCTCCAGTGTGCGATCTGGCCACCCTGTCAAGGGTAGATTTGTTGGGGCAAGTACTAACCATGGATACCAACCATCATTATGGACCTTCAATATTGACCACGGGTACTAACCATCAACGCTGACCATTGCTATTTACCTTCAATGCTGACCATCAATATTGATTATCAGTACTGACCACGGATATTGCCCATCAACACTGACCATTGCTACTTAACATCAATACTGACCATTAATACTGATTATCAGTACTAACCATGGATATTGACCACCCACACTGACCACAGATATTGACCACCAATAATGACTTAGGATACTGATCATCAATACTGACCATGAATACCGACCATCAATATTGACCACGGATACGGACCATCAATACTGATTATCAGTACTGACCACAGATACTGACCATCAATACTGACCTAGGATACTGACCATCAATACTGACCAAGGATATTAATCATCAACACTGACAATGGATACTAAATATCAGTACTTACTATCAGCACTAACCGTGGATAAGATAATGACCTTCAGTAATAACTATGGATACTGACTATAGATACTTTAATTCTAAGCACTATTCATTTCAAGAATTAATATTTTGCTTCTCCGTGAAATGACATGTCATGAAGCCTAATCGTTGTAATAAATATAATGACATGACAAAGCAGTCTGGAGATATGGTCTGTCATCACTGGACAACATGGTCTGTCACCGCTGGACACAGCACGCTTTGCTATTGTGGTCTTCGGTTGACCAACAATCTCTGATTGTCTCTTTGTGTCAGATTGTCTTCGGTTGACCAACAATCTCTGATTGTCTCTTTGTGTCAGATTGTCTTCGGTTGACCAACAATCTCTGATTGTCTATTTGTGTCAGATTGTCTTCGGTTGACCAACAATCTCTGATTGTCTCTTTGTGTCAGATTGTCTTCGGTTGACCAACAATCTCTGATTGTCTCTTTGTGTCAGATTGTCTTCGGTTGACCAACAATCTCTGATTGTCTCTTTGTGTCAGATTGTCTTCGGTTGACCAACAATCTCTGATTGTCTCTTTGTGTCAGATTGTCTTCGTGTGACCACAATCTCTGATTGTCTCTTTGTGTCAGATTGTCTTCGGTTGACCAACAATCTCTGATTGTCTCTTTGTGTCAGATTGTCTTCAGTTGACCAACAATCTCTGATTGTCTCTTTGTGTCAGATTGTCTTCGGTTGACCAACAATCTCTGATTGTCTCTTTGTGTCAGATTGTCTTCGGTTGACCAACAATCTCTGATTGTCTCTTTGTGTCAGATTGTCTTCGGTTGACCAACAATCTCTGATTGTCTCTTTGTGTCAGATTGTCTTCGTTGACCAACAATCTCTGATTGTCTCTTTGTGTCAGATTGTCTTCAATGTAACGGGGTAAGCCATTTACTGCTGCACGTATTTACACAAACACATACAAACATAGATGTATACAAACATAGATGTATACAAACATAGATGTATACAAACATAGATGTATACAAACATAGATGTATACAAACATAGATGTATACAAACATAGATGTATACAAACATAGATGTATACAAACATAGATGTATACAAACATAGATGTATACAAACATAGATGTATACAAACATAGATGTATACAAACATAGATGTATACAAACATAGATGTATACAAACATAGATGTATACAAACATAGATGTATACAAACATAGATGTATACAAACATAGATGTATACAAACATAGATGTATACAAACATAGATGTATACAAACATAGATGTATACAAACCCGCAACAAGCATACACACGTATATATATAGATATAACATAGAAGCATGCAAACGATTACTCACATACACACATATACACGCATATACATACATATAAATACATATGCACACATATACACACATGTGCACATACATGCACACAGAGGCATGCAAGCCAATTATATACATACACACACATATACATACAGATACATACTTGATTTAAACATGTACTATACGCACTGCTTATTTCATCACTATTTTTGACGTTACACAATGTACATGTATATATATATAATATATTCATTGTCACCATTTTCCATTTTTTCCATGTTTTCCCATTTTCCCCCAATTATTTCCATTTTTTTTGTGAGCATGCTCACGATAATCGTTAGTGTATATGTGTGTAAAGTGTAGGAGTCTGTTCACGTTAGTTTAGTGATATGTAAGGCAGCGTATGTGTGTCTAGATGTGTGAGTGTATGTGTGTATGAGTGTGTATATGTGTATATGTATGTGTGTATATGTATGTGTGTATGTGCGTGTGTATGTATGCGTGTGTATGTGTGTTCGTGTGTGTATGTGTATATGTTTGTGTGTGTATGTTTTTTTTTAAATGTAGTTGCATATTCTTTACAGAACGGAGCAGTCAACCCTAACGTTTTTTTTTAGCTGTTTGTGATTTCTTGGCAAGTTTACGTTCAATAGTTTGCCATTGATTTCTGAGCGTCCGGCACACATACCTTTGTATGGGAACTAACGCAATGCGGTCTGCTTCTAAATCGCCCGCGGCTGTGTTTCGAAAGCGGTATGCGTTATTTTAGTGTAGGGTAACAAGAGAGGGTTAGTACCTCACGGTGAGTGGCAGCCATATCCCGAGGGATAGACCAGGATCCTATTTGGTTCCTATCTTTTTACCTAGCTCATATATGGCTCTAAGAATACCGCTTGAGTACGGCGGTGGCCACACCACGGGCAACAGTCTTGGCTGACTGGCTAAACTACATGAGTGAAGTAGGGGTAATATCCTAAGGGGCGTGTGTAGGGGGAGTGGAGGATGTGTGTATGCGTGGGAGATGTGTGTGGGTGGGGGATATGTGTATGGGTGGGGATGTTTGTGTGGTTGGTGGGGTGTGTGGATGGATGTTAAATGTGTGGGTGGGTGGGAAAACGTATATGTGTGGGGATGGTTGCGTGGATGGGAAGATGTGTGGGAATGGGTTGGTGATGTGTTAGTGAGTGAGGGATGTGTGTGTGTGTTGGTGCGGGATATGTGTGTGGGAAGGGTATGTGTGTGTGGTTGGGGGTGTGTTATTGGGTGGGTGTAGCATGTGTGTGTGGGCGAATTTGTGTGGGTTGGAGTATGTGTGAGTGGGGAGTTGTGTGTAGGTGGGGATGTTTGTGTGGGTGGGTGCAAGATGTCTGGGTTGGTGAGGGGATGTGTGAGTGAGTGGAGGGATGTGTGGTGGGTGAGGGATGTGTGGGTATGGGTTGGTTATGTGTGAGTGGGTGAGGGATGTGTGCGTGGGTTGGTGCGGGATGTCTTGAAAGGACCGAATGTAAGACGGGCCTACGAGACCAATTCGTAACGCGTTTAAAATAAAGTTCAATTCAATGTCCATCCCTAGAACACAAAGACTGGGACGGTGAACAAGTCGGGTGAATCTAATTAGATCAACGGCTTCGAAAGCGAAACAGCAGAGTGTGTGGCACACATGAGGCGTGTTCAGGACACGATAGGGAACATGGCTGGCCATCGTGGAAGAGATTGGGACCTCACCTCCTAGTATCCCACATACAGCAATGCGATCACAACAAACAGATAACAGCGAATACAAGTGAGAAGATAACATCAAGAGATGGACGAACAGCAGTCTGACAAAATATACAATCAAGGAAAAAGACAGACAGTGTTATAGATTCATTGCTGCCAACCTTCATTGTGGAGACGGCACCTGATTCATGACTGATGATGCGCGATTGAGAATTGCATTCGTAACCCTTTCACAACATCGCCAGTATAATACATACGTATAGTTTAGTAACTATTCACGAAAGATAAATCATTGGAAGGGCCGAATCTTGGACAGGCCTATGTGCCCAATATGTGACCCTTTGAAAATAAAGTTCTCTCTCTCTCTCTCTCTCTCTCTCTCGCGCGCGGGGGCGCGCGCGCGCGCTCGCCTCGATCGCTCGCTCGCTCCCCCATCCCCCTCTATCTCTCTTTCACACATACACGCACACGCACACGCACACACACACATACATTTACAGCCAATGCACGCTATACAAGTTTCAACTGGCTAATATGAAAACACAATTAATTATTAAACAAGAAAATTAACCTACACTGTTGGCTAATATATCGTGTCTGACAGTCGCGAAGGCATCCATCAACTGCACCCAGACATCAACATACAATTAGCTCAACACACAACAAAAACACATTTGACCTAGACACACAAACACTTACACAATTTATTGTATTCTTGCCTTCCCTTTTAATTAAATGTCAAGAATTTCAGCAACAACAAAAAATACTGTTTTTCTTAATCTTAATATTTTGTTTCAGATGAAAACGCGGTTAATTCCACGGCGACGTCATGTTAATTCGGTATCCAACTTATCTTTCTCTTTGCTTACCTGTTGTGCATTCATGTGCCAAAATAAATTACATTTTTCTGACCGATAAAAAGAAAATTAACATGACGAAAGGGAATTAATTCTATCTATCGTCCGCGTACTTAATATAGACATTTGGGAGTTTAGTTTTTTTCCCCTGGAATATTGTATATTTACGGAAGGAAGAATGTTTAACTTTGCAGCCTTTCTTACGAATAAATGCCTATTGCTTTTATTCTTTTGCCAGTTGTCAAATTGCATTAGAAGATAAATACACTTGGCTGTTTGAGACAGTTGGTTAAATAGCCAGGATTTGCGTCCCCTTGGTCATGTGATCAGGTACGTAAATGCAAACGAATTATGTTTGCATAAGATGGGGTTTATGTCAGCATGAAAAACATTATAAGAACATAAAATTGTCATTATGAAACAATTATAACGACATAAATTGGAATTTTACAAGGAGAGATTAATGTCCTCACGAAACACACGACAAGGACAAAAATTCGATTTCTTCAAGGTGAGATTAATTTCCTTATAAAACACATTATAAGGACACAAATTGGAATTCTACAAGGTGAGATTGATGTCATAATTAAACATATTATAAGGACAATAAATTAACATTGTAAAAGGCTAGACTAATGTCCTTATGAAACGTATTATAGAACATACATTGAAACTACATGGCGATATTAATGTCCACGTGAAACTTATTACAAGGACATAAATTGAATTCGTACAAGACGAGATTAATGTCCTCATGAGAGACATTATAATGCCATATGCTGAAATTGTTATTTTGGGACAAGTGCAGAAATTCAGATAGCAAGGCACATGGATAACATTAGTTTGAAGATGCATTACAGAGATAAAGTCATGGTCCTTTAATGTTAGTGTTCTTGCATGTTACTTTGTACCAATTTTAGCATACTGCAGCGAATTCTGGACAAAAAGAATTCGGGCGAAGACATCCACGGAAGCCTTGGAGATGTGGTTTTATTGAAGAATGCTGAAAATTAACTGGAACAGCCAAATTATCATTCTTGACATTTTGAAGGAAGCTGAGTCGCAAAGCCTACTTATCACAAGCATCAGAAAGAATCAGTCATTATTTTTTGACCAGATGATGAGGAAGACAAAGACTGGAACATGTTGTTACAACCGGAGAGATTTATGGAAAGAGAGATAGAGGAAGACAGCGGGAGAAAATTCATGACAGTTTTGTATTATGGCACGGAAGGGAGTCAACACAAAAATGTATCCATGCTGTCGGAGATCGTAATTTATGGAGAGGCATGATCGCCCAATCCAGCCGGCAAGGTACTGGATGATGAATAACGATGATGATGATGGATGGATGGTGATGATGATGATGATGATGATGATGATGATGATGATGATGATGATGATGATGATGATGATGATGATGATGATGATGATGATGATGATGATGACACTAGAATTGTGAGAATGTAGTCCTCATTAAATATATTACAATGACAAAAACATGGAAGCGATGTTCTTACCACAAATGTTTTGATGTGAAAAATCAAGCAACTCCAGAACATCATTTGTTGTGTGGTTATAACACACACACCACACACACACACCACACACACACACACACACACACACACACACACACACACACACACACACACACACACACATGCATCTTGACGGAATGGATCACAGATTTCTCTCTCTCTCTCTCTCTCCCCCCCTCTCTCACCCTCCCTCTCTCTCTCCCTCACTCTCACTCCCTCTCTTTCTCCCTCTCTCTATCTCTCTTCTTCCTCACTCTCTCCCTCTCTATCTCTCTCTCCCTCTCTCTCTTCGTCTCTCTCCCTCTCTCTCCCTCTCTCTCCTTCTCTCTCTCCCTCTCTCTCTCCTCTCTCTGTCCCTCTCTCTGTCCCTCTCTCTGTCCCTCTCCCTCTCTCTGTCCCTCTCCCTCTCTTTCTCCCTCCTCTCCCCCTCTCTCCCTCCTACCTCTCCCCCTCTTCTCCCTCCTCTCCTCTCCCTCTCTCCCTCTCTCTCTCCTCTCCCTCTCTCTCCCTCTCTCTCCGTCTCTTTCCCTCTCACTCTCGCTCTCTCTCCCTCTCATCTTCCTCTCTCTCGCTTTCCCTCTCTCTCTCCTCTCCCTCTCTCTCCTCTCCCTCTCTTTCTCTTCTCCCTCCCTCTCCCTCCCTCTCTCCCTCACTCTCTCTCTCCCTCCTACTCTCTCTCTCCCTCTCTCTCTCTCTCTCTATCTCTCTCTCTCTCCATGATATTACTGACAAGGTTCTCAGAAACGATTGTTCACTACCATTATATGCTTGTCAGTGTCCGCTGTTCTGTTCCCGTTTCACAACATATAACAACAGTATGGGTGCTGCCCAGTATTTCACAACATATAACAACAGTATGGGTTGCTGCCCAGTATTTCACAACATATAACAACAGTATGGGTGCTGCCCAGTATTTCACAACATATAACAACAGTATGGGTGCTGCCCAGTTATTTCACAACATATAACAACAGTATGGGTGCTGCCCAGTATTTCACAAACATATAACAACAGTATGGGTGCTGCCAGTATTTCACAACATATAACAACAGTTATGGGTGCTGCCCAGTATTTCACAACATATAACAACAGTATGGGTGCTGCCAGTATTTCACAACAATAACAACAGTATGGGTGCTGCCCAGTATTTCACAACATATAACAACAGTATGGGTGCTGCCCAGTATTTCACAACATATAACAACAGTATGGGTGCTGCCCAGTATTTCACAACATATAACAACAGTATGGGTGCTGCCCAGTATTTCACAACATATAACAACAGTATGGGTGCTGCCCAGTATTTCACAACATATAACAACAGTATGGGTGCTGCCCAGTATTTCACAACATATAACAACAGTATGGGTGCTGCCCAGTATTTCACAACATATAACAACAGTATGGGTGCTGCCCAGTATTTCACAACATATAACAACAGTATGGGTGCTGCCCAGTATTTCACAACATATAACAACAGTATGGTGCTGCCCAGTATTTCACAACATATAACAACAGTATGGGTGCTGCCCAGTATTTCACAACATATAACAACAGTATGGGTGCTGCCCAGTATTTCACAACATATAACAACAGTATGGGTGCTGCCCAGTATTTCACAACATATAACAACAGTATGGGTGCTGCCCAGTATTTCACAACATATAACAACAGTATGGGTGCTGCCCAGTATTTCACAACATATAACAACAGTATGGGTGCTGCCCAGTATTTCACAACATATAACAACAGTATGGGTGCCTGCCCAGTATTTCACAACATATAACAACAGTATGGGTGCTGCCCAGTATTTCACAACATATAACAACAGTATGGGTGCTGCCCAGTATTTCACAAACATATAACAACAGTATGGGTGCTGCCCAGTATTTCACAACATATAACAACAGTATGGGTGCTGCCCAGTATTTCACAACATATAACAACAGTATGGGTGCTGCCCAGTATTTCACAACATATAACAACAGTATGGGTGCTGCCCAGTATTTCACAACATATAACAACAGTATGGGTGCTGCCCAGTATTTCACAACATATAACAACAGTATGGGTGCTGCCAGTATTTCACAACATATAACAACAGTATGGGTGCTGCCCAGTATTTCACAACATATAACAACAGTATGGGTGCTGCCCAGTATTTCACAACATATAACAACAGTATGGGTGCTGCCCAGTATTTCACAACATATAACAACAGTATGGGTGCTGCCCAGTATTTCACAACATATAACAACAGTATGGGTGCTGCCCAGTATTTCACAACATATAACAACAGTATGGGTGCTGCCCAGTATTTCACAACATATAACAACAGTATGGGTGCTGCCCAGTATTTCACAACATATAACAACAGTATGGGTGCTGCCCAGTATTTCACAACATATAACAACAGTATGGGTGCTGCCCAGTATTTCACAACATATAACAACAGTATGGGTGCTGCCCAGTATTTCACAACATATAACAACAGTATGGGTGCTGCCCAGTATTTCACAACATATAACAACAGTATGGGTGCTGCCCAGTATTTCACAACATATAACAACAGTATGGGTGCTGCCCAGTATTTCACAACATATAACAACAGTATGGGTGCTGCCCAGTATTTCACAACATATAACAACAGTATGGGTGCTGCCCAGTATTTCACAACATATAACAACAGTATGGGTGTGCTGCCAGTATTTCACAACATATAACAACAGTATGGGTGCTGCCCAGTATTTCACAACATATAACAACAGTATGGGTGCTGCCCAGTATTTCACAACATATAACAACGGTATGGGTGCTGCCCAGTATTTCACAACATATAACAACGGTATGGGTGCTGCCCAGTATTTCACAACATATAACAACGGTATGGGTGCTGCCCAGTATTTCACAACATATAACAACGGTATGGGTGCTGCCCAGTATTTCACAACATATAACAACGGTATGGGTGCTGCCCAGTATTTCACAACATATAACAACGGTATGGGTGCTGCCCAGTATTTCACAACATATAACAACAGTATGGGTGCTGCCCAGTATTTCACAACATATAACAACAGTATGGGTGCTGCCCAGTATTTCACAACATATAACAACAGTATGGGTGCTGCCCAGTATTTCAAACATATAACAACAGTATGGGTGCTGCCCAGTATTTCACAACATATAACAACAGTATGGGTGCTGCCCAGTATTTCACAACATATAAGAACAGTATGGGTGCTGCCCAGTATTTCACAACATATAAGAACAGTATGGGTGCTGCCCAGTATTTCACAACATATAACAACAGTATGGGTGCTGCCCAGTATTTCACAACATATAACAACAGTAGGGTGCTGCCCAGTATTTCACAACATATAACAACAGTATGGGTGCTGCCCAGTATTTCACAACATATAACAACAGTATGGGTGCTGCCCAGTATTTCACAACATATAACAACTGTATGGGTGCTGCCCAGTATTTCAAAACATATAACAACAGTTATGGTGCTGCCCAGTATTCACAACATATAACAACAGTATGGGGTGCTGCCCAGTATTTCACAACATATAACAACAGTATGGGTGCTGCCCAGTATTTCACAACATATAACAACAGTATGGGTGCTGCCCAGTATTTCACAACATATAACAACAGTATGGGTGCTGCCCAGTATTTTCACAACATATAACAACAGTATGGGTGCTGCCCAGTATTTCACAACATATAACAACAGTATGGTGCTGCCCAGTATTTCACAACATATAACAACAGTATGGGTGCTGCCCAGTATTTCACAACATATAACAACAGTATGGGTGCTGCCCAGTATTTCACAACATATAACAACAGTATGGGTGCTGCCCAGTATTTCACAACATATAACAACAGTTATGGGTGCTGCCCAGTATTTCACAACATATAACAACAGTATGGGTGCTGCCCAGTATTTCACAACATATAACAACAGTATGGGTGCTGCCCAGTATTTCACAACATATAACAACAGTATGGGTGCTGCCCAGTATTTCACAACATATAACACAGTATGGGTGCTGCCCAGTATTTCAACAACATATAACAAACAGTATGGGTGCTGCCCAGTATTTCACAACATATAACAACAGTATCGGTGCTGCCCAGTATTTCACAACATATAACAACAGTATGGGTGCTGCCCAGTATTTACAACATATAACAACAGTATGGGTGCTGCCAGTATTTCACAACATATAACAACAGTATGGGTGCTGCCAGTATTTCACAACATATAACAAACAGTATGGGTGCTGCCCAGTATTTCACAACATATAACAACAGTATGGGTGCTGCCCAGTATTTCACAACATATAACAACAGTAATGGGTGCTGCCCATTATTTCACAACATATAACAACAGTATGGGTGCTGCCCAGTATTTCACAACATATAACAACAGTATGGGTGCTGCCCAGTATTTCACAACATATAACAAACAGTATATGGGTGCTGCCCCGTATTTCACAACATATAACACCAGTATGGGTGCTGCCCAGTATTTCACAACATATAAACACAGTATGGGTGCTGCCCAGTATTTCACAACATATAACAACAGTATGGGTGCTGCCCAGTATTTCACAACATATAACAACAGTATGGGTGCTGGCCCCGTATTTCACAACATATAACAACAGTATGGGTGCTGCCCAGTATTTCACAACATATAACAACAGTATGGGTGCTGCCCAGTATTTCACAACATATAACAACAGTATGGGTGCTGCCCAGTATTTCACAACATATACAACAGTATGGGTGCTGGCCCAGTAGTTCACAACATATAACAACAGTATGGGTGCTGCCCAGTATTTCACAACATATAACAACAGTATGGGTGCTGCCCAGTATTTCACACATATAACAACAGTATGGGTGCTGCCGCAGTATTTCACAACATATAACAACAGTATGGGTGCTGCCCAGTAGTTTCACACATATACAACAGTATAGGGGGCTGCCCAGTATTTCACAACATATAACAACAGTATGGGTGCTGCCCAGTATTTCACAACATATAACAACAGTATGGGTGCTGCCCAGTATTTCACAACATATAACAACAGTATGGGTGCTGCCCATATTTCACAACATATAACAACATATGGGTGCTGCCAGTATTTCACAACATATACACAGTATGGGTGCTGCCCAGTATTTCACAACATATAACAACAGTATGGGTGCTGCCCAGTATTTCACAACATATAACAACAGTATGGGTGCTGCCCAGTATTTCACAACATATAACAACAGTATGGGTGCTGCCCAGTATTTCACAACATATAACAACAGTATGGGTGCTGCCCAGTATTTCAGCCACGTCTCTCTTTCCTTACATCTGACAGCTTTCTATTTGTTTATTTTCATCTTGCTAAACCGGTAATCCCACATCTTGCTAAACCGGTTCTAAACCGGTAATCCCACATATACCGTTTTTAAAACATAGCTGCGGACGATTTGGAAACAGACTGCCTAGCGTTGAATTTTATACAATTGTATGAGTGGCGGTTGTTCAAACAACGATCGCCAAGAAATCGCTATAGCCAAACAAAGCTGGGGTTGACTCCCATGTCCTGTGAAGGACGTGCATCTAACTTCCACTTTTGTTAAAGAAAGTTTGCCTTGGCGATTCTTGTTCCATTTAATACAAGACATCTTCCATCAAAATTGCCAGTGATCCGAGATAGGAGCAGAGGTAGCGTAGTGGCTAGAGTCTGCCGACCAGGTTAACGTTGTGGTAAACGCTCCCTAGGAAACGCTTTAAAGACACTCTGAAGACCTCACTAAAAGCTTTTGGAATTCATCATGACACTTGGTAGACTATTGCCAAAGACCGAAATTCGTGGCGCACACCATTACGCAAGGTTGCAGTCACTTGTGAAGCAATCAGGACTGCAAGAACTTTGAAGAAAAAAAAGGCTGGACAGAAAAACCATTACAGGAGATCCTCCTCCTGGAACGTCAAGCATTCTTTGCCCACATTGTCAAAGAACAGTTCAAGCCAAAATAGGCCTTACCAGCCATCCTAGAACTCACGGCTCCATACTTTCAACCCCACTGGATAAAATGAATGGTCATCATCATTCTTGATGGACAAGTAACAACATAGGTTCCAATCTGTTTCGAATATTTTTCTGTCACGAGTTAAGGTGCATTGAGCATATCGCGCTGACACTCCTGTTGTATAGACCAATCGCCACCCTGTTGATGCTGCTTTCAGTATCACATCGACCGCCTTTATTTCCCCAGACATTTCCGGGTACCCGTTCTAGGATGGTTCGACCTGGCAGTTCACTTCAAACCAGAAGCTCACTGGTCGGAAAAATACCCCTGCCGTTGCTGTGGATTGAACCTTGTCATTGTCACGACAGGCAAGGACTCTAACCTCTCCACCATACCGTCATCTACTCTATATGTGCAATAAAACTTCAAAAGAGTTCTTATAAACATTACACTGCACCGTAGCAGTATCTACTCTACATGTGTCATAAAACAGTCACACAGTTCTTATAAACACTACACTCTAACAACATGAGCTGGGGGATCCTGGACAACCCCAGTCTGCACCCCACGTATAGGGTGATGTAGACATGTTTATGCCAGGCCACGCGGATGTAAGAAGAGGAGATGAACACATTGATAAACTTGCAGACCGGGCCTACCGTGGGAAGTTCACGAATAATGGACCCGGCTGATATAGTGAAGATCATCAGAGAGGCGGGCCGATCAAACGAGTCAAGTGATGACTAAGAATCTGCAACCATGACCAGACTGCAAGGTGTCGGGTTTGATGAGCGCAGCCCAACATTCGGGGTTAACAGAAAGCAGGTAGTACCGTCTACTGACATACGGTAGCTCAGTCATATCACACTAAGACCTGACAGGATAATCTGATGACCAACTAACTAATCTAGCTAGCTAACTATCTAACTAACCAACCCAACAAAGTAACTAATCTAGCTAGCTAGCTAACTAACCAACCCAACCAAGTAACTAACAAACTAGACACAGACACTCGCCAACAAGGAGCACCCAACAACAGTCTGTCACGCACTATTAAACTAACCAAAGAACAGAAAGAACTAATGCTAATCCCTCACAGCCGAACCTGCCAGTAGAGACTCGCTTATATCACCATAGAACAACAACTTTCGTGGCACTCTGTCAGAAGTCTGGCCCGTTTTGTTATTCACTTTCATCTGCCCTGTTACAAACAGCAACTGAAACACCCTCTATTGAAACAAGACTAATTTACATTCACATACCACAAAAGCTTCACGAGAAAGACCTCTGTTCTGGCCTTTCATTTGATGTTTTATTCAATTTACATTTAAATAAACGACCATTGAATTGCTCTTTATTCCAGAGAGCGCAGAGAATAATTACAAGTAACGTTTGTATCCAGGATGCATTTAGCATACACATTTAATGTTCATTGATCAGTTCAGGAGCCAGGTAGCTAGATCTTATCATTGACCTGTTTTGCTTGGGCGAGACTCCATGGCAAAGACGCCGGCTTGAGTCATTTACTCGTAGTAAGGTCAGCGTGGCTGAATGGATAAGATCGCATGCTCTTAAGTGTTTGATGTGCTGTTGCCTAGGTAGAGGGTTCAAATCTTACACCGGTCAGCTGGACTAAAATGTTGGCGTCTTGTTCTTGACTTGGGGACGTAACGTACAAGTACCTCAGAAGTGGGAGTGGGTTGGCCTGATGGATAGAGACACTGGTTATAGGTAAAGCTAAATCACACACTACAAACTAAATCTTGTTGTGATAACACGTTCCATTTTTTCTCGTCTCATGACGCGGCCAAAACACGAGGGCTGTCTCTGTCCTCTGTTTGTAGTAAGTTTTCTTTGTCTCTTTCCTACGTTTGTAATAAGTTGTCTTTGTGTGGTAAACTCTTTCCTATGTTTGTAGTCAATAGTATTTGTGTCGTTACCTCCTCCTTATGTTTGTAGTAAGTTGCCTTTCTCTCTTAGCACCTCTCGCATGTTTGTAGTAAGTCGTCTGATTCTATTTTCTATGTTTGTAGTAAGTCGCCTTTCTCTTTAGCCTCTTTCCTATGTTTGTAATAGTCTTATATTTCTCTTAGTCTCTTACCTATGTTTGTAGTAAGTCGTATTTGTGTCTTATTTTCTTTCCTGTGCTTGTAGAAAGTCGTATTTTCTCTTAGCCCCTTTCCTATGTTTGTAGTACGTCGTTTGTGGATCTTAGCCTTTTTCCTATGTTTGTAGTAAGTCATCTTTCTGTCTTAGCTTCTCTCGAAACATTCAGATTACTAAATTTAGCTGGCCAGGGAATTAGGAGCATTCTTCTGTAAAACCACATCACTGAGGCCTCAGAAGATTCTTTTAAGTGTTTATTAATTATTCATGATTCACAGTCGTATGTTAGAACTGGTTGTATGTAACATGCACGAATTCTCTTCCTGGTTACAGTGAGAGGAATTTATTGCGTAAGTTGTTTTATTTAACAGCGCCAAACTGACTCGTCATTTCATTATTTATTTTACTCATACAACGAGATCTTTCAGTCCATGGTGTGGAGTTGGCCAGGCTGTTAAGTGAAGTCAAAAGTTGTGAGAAGCTTTCCCTGTGTAAATAGTCGATGTGTGGGCAGCATTTGTAGATGTAAAACCGAGTGGTTAATAACTGTAGTATCAGAGCTCTCCTGGGTTTATGCTGGTGTCGCAACTCATATTTCTATTAGTGTTGCAACTCATATTTATGTTCGTGTCACAACTGTTGTAGAGTCTTACGACCGACCGACCGACCCGACCGACCGACCGACACGAAGTCGAAATCTTATTTTCTAGAATGAAACTTGATCGAAAATGACAAAGATATTGGAAAAGGAGGGGGGGGGGGAGGGATTAATATCTTGGTGATCTGGCTAACAGACAAACTGAAAAGTTAGGTCTGTCACCTGGTACTTTACGTCGCAATGAACCCCAGCATATATGGCTGTTTGTTTGACTGACTAGGCAGTTTTTACGTTCAGTAGTTAACTGGCGCCGTCTCCCTGGTCTAGGGGTTACACGACTTTCTACGTAATCCCGTATACTCTTGTGAGTAACGTGACGTGTGCGAGAATTGGTAGCGATTCTCTCCGCATCGGTAACTTATGAGGTATGTGAGGATGTACCTTATGCAGTCGCCCAGAAAGCAATGGCAAACTACTGAGCGTAATCTTGCCAAGAAATCAACAATCAGCTGAAAGATGCTGGTGTTGACAGCGATGTCCTGCAAAGGATATGCGAAAAAAAAGTTAACTAGCATCGTTTTTTTAAATGTTGCATGTCCTTTGCAGGACGTTTCTATCAACCCAGGTAGTTTGCTATTGCTTTCTTAACGAGAGATCAACGCTTAAGTCCAACTTGATGTCGGTGTAGGGGTTAAATGTCTGACCTGGCCAGCAGCACTTTAACGCTGGTGTAGGGGTTAAATGTCTGACCTGGCCAGCAGCACACTTATCCGTTCAGCCAGGCCGACGAACTGACATAGTAGGCACAAGAGAACAAGCCTGGGGAATGAGTGACAGGCGAGGAATGGCCGCCCACACTAACACTTCATGTCAGCTGATTATAGTGAGTGTTTGAGTTCAGTGTGAGACCGTACGCCAACTATGGCGGAGACAAATGTCACACAGTCATTTCAAAGACCTTTGGTTCCGTAACAGCTTCATATCCCACAGACAATGGGTTTAGTTTGAGCTTTGGATTAATCGACAAAGTTTGTAGGGTGACAGAACTATCACGACGGCCTTGCGCTTGGCAGCTGTGACCACAATCGTTTGCTTCATTGTCCACTAGCCAGCTTCCGGTAGAGATTGCCCGACAGGGACCCGCCAAGTTGGAAGAGAAAGAAGATGGGGCCAAAATCAACATATTACGGGTTGTTATAACGGTGGATTATGGCGCCAAATGATTGAAGGATCATTGCTGTTTAAGGTACAGCTGAAAGATCAACAATCGTTGTGTTGTGATTTCACAATGCGTTATTTGTTTTTCCTGCTGTTTAATTTTCACCACCTAGGACAAATACAACCAAAACTGAAGTAATGCAAGCTGGCAGATCTCTTAGTTAGTTAGTTAGTTAGTCTTTCCTCTTGAGCCTAAGGCGGCGCATAGGGCAGAAGTCCTGTCTCTCCATGCTTGGCGGTTCGCTGCTACCTGTTGTAGATCTTGGATATTTACTTGGCCATTGAATGAGCCTTCAAGATCTCTTGGTCCACTAAATATACTGATAAACTGTTCACTTCCGAAACAAGTTAAACATGTAAATATCTAGGAAGTGTGATCACAGAAGATGACAGAATAGACAGAGAAATTGAAATCAGATGTTAAAAAGCAAGTGCTCTTATATATCAACTATTACCCATACGTAAAAATGCAAATATATCTATGTCAGCAAAACGACATAATAAATAGCATATTGACACCAACTCTATGCGACCAATGTCAAACTTGGGCATTGTACAAATCACACTTAATCAAAATCAACACCCGCGAGATAAGATACTTGAGGAGAGCTGCCAACGTAACTATCCGAGACCGAGTAAGAAATGATCTTACCAGACAGACCTTGCGCCACATTTATTGACAGTTAGAAAATCAAAATGATTCGGTCATCTTGCTAGACTGCAACACCAGCAACTACCAGCACTGGCCTCACATCAAAGAAGATCTGCTACGAATGCAAGAGGATGCCCGAGTAGAAAATGGGCTAACGACGTCAAAGACATTGTATAATCACACGGAATGGCACCATCCAGTGTCACCCATCGGGCACTGGAACGGCTACTATCCATCCCCACGACGCTTGACAGGCAAAAATTGGAAGAATATAATGTTTAGTTTAGTCGACGGATCAACATCACGGCACACGGGTGTAACCCATAAGTGCTCCGTTCTACTCCTAACTCAAGCCTGAGTCCGCAGAATCTCAGCTCAATGTACGAACTCCGTAGCACCGGCGAGGATCTTGACACACTTTGAGTAGATTTTTAACTCAAAATTTTGCCCGGGCAGCTCCGTTGGGCTACTCTTTTTCGATTTCCAACTGCCAAGGGAATTTTTACGTGCGCAACAATACACTTGGGCGTCCGATCTCACTACCCAGAGAGACCAAGGGAAATTTTGTTACTAGAAGTCCTCGTGAAAATATCCCAGTCATCACCGGGGCTTGAACCCGGGACCTCCAGCACTCGAGGCGGACACCATACCTCGAGACCACTCAGTCCCCTGGAGTATGTTGTCACAACCGGAACATTGGAGGAGAGGGTAGGTAGGGGAACACCAAGAGAGTTTGGTATCTTCAAATAGAGAGACATCAGTCTCAGATATAACTGGCAGTACACGAGACAGAAGGTTGTAGAGAGACATGATCACCAACACCACACGGCATGGACTATAAGAAGATTGACAGCACACGAGACAGAAGGCTGTAGACAGACATGATCACCAACGCCACACGGCATGGATTATAAGAAGATTGACAGCACACGAGACAGAAGACTGTAGACAGACATGATCACCAACGCCACACGGCATGGATTATAAGAAGATTGACAGCACACGAGACAGAAGACTGTAGACAGACATGATCACCAACACCACAAGGCATGGGTTATAAGAAGATTGAACGAACGAACGAACGAACAGACTTTATTTTCAAAGGGTAACAAATTGGGCACGCAGGCCCGTCTTACATTCGGCCCTTCCAATCACTCATCTTTCTTTCATGAACAGTGCATAGGAAAAAAACATTGTCACATGAATTTTGTAAACATAAACAATGCATATTACTATGTTATGAGACACATCCACCACCCACCCACACATCCCCCATTCACTCCAACTCCCCCACCCAACCACACACACATACAATACATTCCCCCACCCATCCACCACATCCCTACACATCTCCCCACCCACACACACCTCTCAATCCACCCACACCCCAAGCACACATTCATTCAATAACCCACACATCCCCCACCTACACACATCTCCCCACCCACTCACATATCCTTTACCCGTCCCATTTCCCACCAACAATCACTCACCCAATATCCTCCTCCACCCACACACCTCCAACCACCCAACCAAACACACATTCCTCAGCCACACACACATCTCCCCGTCAACTCACATATTCCGCACCTACCCACACACAAATTCCGCACTCACCCACATAATCTCCCATCTCCCCCAGCCCACTCACTTATCCCGAGCCCACACCTACAAACATCCCCCACCATCTCCTAACCTGCACACACTCACCCACCCACATATCCTCTACCCACCCACACATCCTCTACCCACCCATCCCCCAACCAAACATCCCTTAACCACACACTCTTACTCATATACAATCACCCACCCACACATCGTCTACCCAACCACACATCCTCCACCCAACCACACATCCTCCATCCACCCATTCCCCCAGCCACACATCCCTTAACCACACACCCTTACCCATATACACACACATCCCCACCCACGCACAATCTCCCCACCCATACAAACATCCCTAACACACATCCCCACCCACCAACACATTCCCCATTCACAAACACACACCTCCCATCCACGCACACACAACCCATACATTCATCCCCTCACACATCCCTAGACACACGTACTTATCCCTCAACCACTAACACCCACACATCCCTTACCCACTCATCAACACATACATCTCCTATCTACCCACCCAGACTCGAACATCCCACCCATCCATCTAAGCACACATCCCCCACCCTCACACACATCATTCACCCACCCACAAACCCAACCACACCTTCACCCACCCACACAAACATCATTTATCCACACCCAGCTCCCCTCCCACACAATATCACACCCACACACATCCCAAAGACACATCCCTCAAACACATCTATCCACACATCTCCTACCCATCCACACATCCCCCAACTACAATCACCCTCACTACCCACACATACATCCCCCATCCAGCCACACACACCCCCACCCAGCCAGACATACCCCCCACCCACACACACATCTCCAAATCCATCACCCACACCCATCACGCACCCCTCCCCAAACCCACACACATCCACCACACACATTCACCCACACATCTCTCACCCACACACACTCCCCACCCATCCACCCAAACATCCCACACCCACATACACATCCCCAAACCCACAACCACCCCCACCTGCACACATCTCCCACCCACCACATATCCCACACCCACATCTCCCCACCCACACATATACCCCATCCATCCCATAACCCACTATCAATCATCCACCAACATATCCTCCTCCACCCACTCACCAACCAACCACCTAGACAAACACACATCCCCACTCACAAACACATCTCCCCATACACCCATACATCTCGCACGCACCCACATACAAATCCCCACCCACCCACACAAACCCACCCCGCCCACCCACACATCCTGAGCCCACCCACACACATCACGAATCCACCCACACACACATCCCCCGATCCCCAACCTACTATTATGACCAAACTCCCACACTTTACACACACATACAGTGACGATTGTCGTGAGCATTGTCGCAAAATTGTAAAGAAAATGGAGAAAAATTGTACATATACATTTTGTAACTTAAAAATTAGTGATGCAATTCAACTCTCTCTCTCTCTCTCTCTCTCATCTCTCATCTCTCTCTCTCTCTCTCTCATCTCTCTCTCTCTCTCTCTCTCTCTCTCTCTCTCACTCACTAGCGCTCTCACTCACATTACAATAATGTTATATTATACATGATAAAATCAAGTGTCATACATACAAAATGATAATGTGAAAGATGAAAATACACAAAGAATATGGAATGGCATGTTACAGGACATGCGAGCACTGAATTCTCTCTCTCTCTCTCTCTCATCTCTCTCTCTCTCTCTCTCATCTCTCTCTCTCTCTCTCTTACATAGGCACACACACACCCCCCCCCCCCCACACACACACACACACATATCCCTCACACAGATAGATTTTAAGAGATAAAATAGATAGAAAAATTGTACATATACATTATGTAGCGTAAAAATTAGTGATGCAATTCAAATCTCTCTTTTTTCTCTCTCTCTCTCTCTCTCTCTCTCTCTCTCTCTCTCTCTTTGCGCGCTCTCTCTCTCTCTCTCTCTCTCTCTTGCGCTCTCTCTCTCTCTCTCTCTCTCTCTCTCTCTCTCTCTCTCACTAACTCTCTCACTCACATCACAGTAATGTTATATTATACATGATAAAATCAAGTGGCATACAAAATGATAAGATGAGAATTTAAAAAAAAATATGGAATGGCATGTTACAGGACAATCAGGTGGCATTAAACGATACCTCGTAATATGAAAGATGAGAATACATGAAAAATATGGAATAGCATGTTACATGACATGCATGGGCTCAACTCTCTCTCTCTCTCTCTCTCTCTCTCTCATCTCTCTCTCTCTCTCTCTCTCTCTCTCTCTCTCTCCTCTCTCTCTCTCTCTCTCTCTCTCTCTTTACATACTCACACTCTCACACTCATTCACTCTCTCTCTCACTTACACTCACTAACTCTCTCACTTTCTTTACAGTAATTTACATGAATTCATTTTATGCATGTTAAAATCAAGTGCATCAAAATGATAATATGAAAAAAATGAGAATACACAAAACATATGGATCAGCATGTTAGATGACATGCATGCGCTCAACTCTCTCTCTCTCTCTCTCTCTCTCTCTCTCTCTCTCTCTCTCTCTCTCTCTCTCTTGTCTCACACACACATGTACATACACACACACACATCATACATACGCAATACACACACCTGCACAAATCCATATACTTACTCACACGTACTCATATAACACCCGAATATACACTCCCTCGCATACACTGCATGCATGCACACTTACACATACAAAGATATACAATACATACACGAGCACACACACTCATCCATACACACATACACACACGCACATGCATATAAACGCATATAAACACATGAACGCACACCTTAACACACGTACAAACATACACACAGAGTCACACATAGATACACACATGTACACACATATACACCCATACACACATCCAGACATGCACACACATACATCACACTTTCTCATGCACTCTCTCATTCACCAACGCTCTCTCTTTTACACACTCACTCGCTCTCACACTCACTCATTCGCGCACATACACGGATACCTACAAATTCTCTCTCACTCACTCACGCTCCCTTACTCACTCATTTACTCGATGACTCTCTAACTCACACTCACTCACTAACTTTCACACTCTATCACACAGACAAGCAGACACACAACACACCCACTCTCTCAGATTCACTCATTCTCTAACTAAATCTCTCACACATATGTCCACACACTCACTCACTTTTACACTCACTCAGGCACATGCGCATGCATACTCTCTCACTCTCACTCATACTAATTCTTCCACTCACACTCTTTCTCACTCACTCTCTCACCCACTGTCTCGTTCACACACATACAGTGAAGAATGATCGTGGAAAAATTGACAGCACACGAGACAGAAGGCTGTAGACAGACATGATCACCAACGTCCACACGGCATGGACTTATAAGAAGATTGGCAGCACACGAGACAGAAGGCTGTAGACAGACATGATCACCAACGTCACACGACATGGACTATAAGAAGATTGGCAGTACACGAGACAGAAGGTTGTGGACAGACATGATCACCAACGCCATACGGCATGGTTTATAAGAAAATTGACAGCACACGAGACAGAAGGCTGTGGACAGACATGATCATCAACGCCACACGACATGGACTATAGGAAGATATACATATATCTGTGTGAGTGTGTGCGTGCGTGCGTACGCCGCGCGTGTGTTTGTGTGTGTATGCGCGTGCGTGCGTGTGTGTATTTCCATCATCATTACCATGTGCCATGCCGATAAGCATGAGCAGTCATGTTTCGCCATCTCACATGATCACTGGAGTCGTGGATCAGCTCTGTGTTCTTCTCTCGACCATGCCAAGCCAACTAGGTATTTACGTCACCACCTTCCGCTTGTTTTTTTCCCCTCCATCTTGCCCGTTGTCACCAAGTTCTCTAGTCAATATCGTCTCATAACGTGCCCAAAAAGTTGTGACTGTCTACGTCTAATGTCTTTAATGAGTTTACGGTTTTCATTTGTTTCTTGTAGGACTTGCTCCTCGTTTGTCTGTATTTCACTCTCTCTATCTCCCCCCCTCTCTCTCTCTCTCTCTCTCTCTCTCTCTCTCTCTCTGTGTGTGTGTGTGTGTGTGTGTGTGTGTGTGATGCGTTATTATATATTATACGCGGGAAAGTCAATAAGTAAGTCATAAATGACTGTAGAAAAATAACTAAATATGATAACAATTTGAAACGAGTTTATTTTTATACATACATAGTCTCTTTATTTCTCAACATAATTTCCACCAACATTAATGCATTTATCCTATAGTTTTATCAGTCCTCCCAAATCGGCTGCATAGAACTGCGTGCTCTGTTTTCTAAACCACGTTTTTACTTTACATTCAACTTCGGCGTCATTCGCGAAATGTCTACCGCCAAGGTGGGTTTTCAGTGGACCAAAAAGGTGGAAATCGCTAGGGGCTAAGTCGGGGCTGTAAGATGGAAGTTCCAGAATTTTCTCCTGAGTTAATCGAATCGTATGTGATCTGACATTGTCATGAAGAAACAACACTCCTTTAGTCAGCAGTACTGGAAATTTCAATCGATCATGCATAATGCTGTATGCTGAACCATGTGAGCACCCTATTGCAGATGCTACAGAGTCTATCGTTACTCGCCTGTCACCTCTAATCATCTCCTCCACCCGCTGCACGGATGCTTCTGTTGCAATCTCAACAGGACGACCAGATCGGATTTCATCAACAATTTTAGAGCGTCCTTGAGAACATTTTTCTACCCAGCTATGCACCGCTTTACGGGACAAACATGTGTCAGCATAAAGAGGAAGCATTTTCTTATGAATGTCCTTTGCAGGCAGTCCTTTTGACCCCCCCCTAAAAAAAGCACAACAGCACGTTGCTCTTTGGTTGTACACTCCGTAAGTACAGTCACCATTTTGTTTATACGCTGCGCATGCACATGAGACACCTAGCGCCACCTGACGAACGGGAATATAAAGTTCGATGTTACTGTCACCTAATGACACCTGTAGAAAACACCAACTACATTTACCTGCCATCCTACATAACTGTATAACTTACTTATTGACTCGCCCTCATATGTAATATTCCATGGAAGTCGTGGTTTCTCTCTGTCTGTCTGTCTGTCTGTCTGTCTGTCTGTCCCTTTCTCCCTCTTTCTCTCCCCTCCCTCTCTCTCTCTCTCTCTCTCTCTCTCTCTCTCTCTCTCTCTCTCTCTCTCTCTCTCTCTCATACACATCTTTAACAAGCCCTAATGCGAATTGGACATATGGTGCTCAACCTATGTTTTATCGACCAACCAGCACTCGGTATATGAAGTACTCAACAACAAGCCGGACGCCTTGACACTCCTGGACATTTTATGGTACCTATTTTAAACTAGATCGACTCAAAGCCGAGATCACATTTTTAAACGTCGAATCCACTTTCATTAGTGCCAGGAAACATAAATATTCTACAAATGGTTGCATAATTTTGTTAGCATTAATATTTCATGTTGGAAATAATTGTGTGTTTCACAAGTTGTGGAGGAATTCCCGGCTAGAACATACTTACTCTACCTCATTATCTCTCCGTGACCACCACAAGTAATCTTTGTGAAGTTCTCTTCCGGGTAGAAATGGTCTGGAGACTCCAACGAGCAAATTTATATCGTCACGCAGAAGTACGGCCACAAATTGAGGGAAACTGTGTGCCTGTTCGGTGAAAACTTAATCAACAATATTGACACAAACTCAGATGTATTAATACGACATAGTTGAAAGGTCAGCGTGTGTGTTGCTGAAAAGTTTCATTAGTCAGTTATCAGAGGTCAAGGTTAGACAGCGTCAGGGTGAGGGTCAGTGTGAGAAAGACAAGGTTTAAAATGTATTAAAAGGCAATAGGACTTCATTGCACCGGGTTTTCTCTCACATTCCTTGACCTGTTTCCTCAGGGTGGTCTGCCGAAAGCACCAGGACCTTTCCCTGGAGTCGCCAAGAAAACTACACTCGTAATCGAACGACGTAACTCAGAATCGAACCCACAACATTCGGAGCTCTAGGCATACGACGTAATCATTTGTCCACGGGGACTCCCTGTGAGAAAGCAAGAACGTGTGAAAGACAAACAAACAGACGGACTGGAGGAACAGATGCACAACACTGGCAACTTATCTTTGGGGCTATGTTACGTTATGTTATCTTATGTAAATTCAGGTCTTAGATATGACTGAGCTACAGTAAGGACTCCCTGGCCGAGAAGTTAAACGACTTTCACCGTTATCCCGTTTATCCACGTAAGGTAACGCAGCGCGCGAGAATTGGAAGCGGTTCTCACCGCGTTGGTAACTTACGGGATAAGTGAGCCGGCCGCTCAGAAAGCACGGGCAAACTACTGAGCATAATCTTGCCAAGAAATCAACGACATCGGTAAAATGCTGGTGTTGACAGCGATGTTCTGTAAAGGATATGCGGGGGAAAAAACGTATGGTAGTAGACGGTACTACCTGCTATCTGTCAGCGCCGAATGTTGGGTCCCAGTCAGATGTGACTGAGCTACCGTAAAATAGTAGACGGTACTACCTGCTATCTGTCAGCGCCGAATGTTGGGTCCCAGTCAGATGTGACTGAGCTACCGTAAAATAGTAGACGGTACTACCTGCTATCTGTCAGCGCCGAATGTTGGGTCCCAGTCAGATGTGACTGAGCTACCGTAAAATATTAGACGGTACTACCTGCTTTCTGTCAGCGCCGAATGTTGGGTCCCAGTCAGATGTGACTGAGCTACCGTAAAATAGTAGACGGTACTACCTGCTTTCTGTCAGCGTCGAATGTTGGGTCCCAGTCAGATATGACTGAGCTACCGTAAAATAGTAGGCGGTACTGCCTGCTTTCTGTTAGCGCCGAATGTTGGGTCTCAGTCAGGCTGCTGTTCGTCCATCTATTGATGTTGTCTTCCCACTTGTATCGTTGTCTACATCTTGCTCTCTTGCCTTCAGCCTTACCCCCAGTATGGTTTCTATAAGAATGTTTTGTCGTTTAACGTGGCCGAAATATTTAACTTGTCTCATTTTTATTATTTCATCAACTCTCTTTTCATTCCCCGTTTTTCTAGAACGCCTGTATTTGATTGTTTTTCTTTCCATGAAATACGCCATATTCGCCTGTATACCCACACCCTCACGTCATCTTTTCGACTTTCTAACTAACTGTCCATTGTTCAGGCTTACACGCCATATAGAATTGTTGTGAATATACATGATAGTTTCACAATTCTCATTTTATATTGAATTCAAAGCGAACAACAACAAAACAAATGTCTATGGCGGGAGAAACTTGTTACTTATTCTAGTGTCTCCCCTTTTAATGTGATGTTCAAGACAGGAGAAACTTGTTACTTAGTCTAGTGTCTCCCTGTTTACTGTGATGTTCAAAACAGGAGAAACTTGTTACTTATTCTAGTGTCTCCCCTTTTAATGTGATGTTCAAGACAGGAGAAACTTGTTACTTAGTCTAGTGTCTCCCTGTTTACTGTGATGTTCAAAACAGGAGAAACTTGTTACTTATTCTAAACTCTCCCCTTTTAATGTGATGTCCAAGATAGGATAACCTTGATACTTATTCTAGTATCTCCCCTTTTAATGTGATGTTCAAGACAGGAGAAACTTGTTACTTATTCTAGGAACTCCTCGTTTACTGTGATGTTCAAGACAGGAGAAACTTGTTTCGTGTATTAGTTGTTGGGTTTGTCAAGAGAAAAGGTGAAACAGAAATTATAATTTTGTGGGGAAATACGAGGCAAGTGAGACAGATGATTTACGAAGTGCCATGTTGCTTAGAGGTTATGACTTTTCTCCGTAATCTCGTATACTCTCGCCGGTAACGTGATGACGGTTCAAATCAGCAGTGGTTCGAATCGCATCGGTAACTTACGGGGTATGTGAGCCGGCCGCTCAGAAAGCAATGGCAAACTACTGAGCGTAATCTTGCCAAGAGATCAACATACAGCTGAAAGATGCTGGTGTTGACAGCTAAGTCCTGTAAAGGATATGCTAAAATAAACAAAAAAAATAGATGGGTTAATACACGCGTCGCTAAAGGTCGTCACCGCGGTATGAAGTGTCATAGATGGGTTAATACACGCGTCGTTAAAGGTCATCATCACGGCATGAAGAGCCATAGGTGGGTTAATGAACGCGTCGCTAAATGTCGTCACCGCCGTATGAAGTGCCATAGATGGGTTAATGAACGCGTCGCTAAATGTCGTCATCGCGGTATGAAGTGCCATAGATGGGTTAATACACGCGTCGCTACAGGTCGTCACCGCGGTATGAAGTGCCATAGATGGGTTAATACACGCGTCGCTACAGGTCGTCACCGCGGTATGAAGTGCCATAGATGGGTTAATACACGCGTCGCTAAATGTCGTCATCGCGGTATGAAGTGCCATAGATGGGTTAATGAACGCGTCACTAAATGTCATCATCGCGGTATGAAGTGCCATAGATGGGTTAATACACGCGTCGCTAAAGTTCATCATCACGGCATGAAGTGCCATAGGTGGGTTAATACACGCGTCGCTAAATGTCGTCACCGCGGTATGAAGTTCCAGTAGATGGGTTAATACACGCGTCGCTAAATGTCGTCATCGCGGCATGAAGTGCCATAGATGGGTTAATACACGCGTCGCTAAATGTCGTCACCGCGGTATGAAGTCCAGTAGATGGGTTAATACACGCGTCGCTAAATGTCGTCACCGCGGTATGAAGTCCAGTAGATGGGTTAATGAACATGTCGCTAAATGTCGTCACCGCGGTATGAAGTCCAGTAGATGGGTTAATACACGCGTCGCTAAATGTCGTCACCGCGGTATGAAGTCCAGTAGATGGGTTAATACACGCAGTCGCTAAATGTCGTCACCGCGGTATGAAGTCCAGTAGATGGGTTAATACACGCGTCGCTAAATGTCGTCACCGCGGTATGAAGTCCAGTAGATGGGTTAATGAACATGTCGCTAAATGTCGTCACCGCGGTATGAAGTCCAGTAGATGGGTTAATGAACATGTCGCTAAATGTCGTCACCGCGGTATGAAGTCCAGTAGATGGGTTAATGAACATGTCGCTAAATTTCGTCACCACGGTATGAAGTGCCATAGATGGATTAATGAACATGTCACTAAATGTCGTCACCGCGGTATGAAGTGCCATAGGTGGGTTAATGAACGCGTCGCTAAATGTCGTCACCGCGGTATGAAGTGCCATAGATGGGTTAATGAACGCGTCGCTAAATGTCATCATCGCGGTATGAAGTGCCATAGGTGGGTTAATATACGCGTCGCTAAATGTTGTCACCGCGGTATGAAGTGCCATAGATGGGTTAATGAACGCATCGCTAAAAGTAGTCATCGCGGTATGAAGTGCCATAGATGGGTTAATACACGCGTCGCTAAATGTCGTCACTGCGGTATGAAGTGCCATAGATGGGTTAATGAACGCGTCGCTAAATGTTGTCACCGCGGTATGAAGTGCCATAGATGGGTTAATGAACGCGTCGCTAAATGTAGTCATCGCGGTATGAAGTGAAATAGATGGGTTAATACACGCGTCGCTAAATGTCGTCACTGCGGTATGAAGTGCCATAGATGGGTTAATGAACGCGTCGCTAAATGTCATCACCGCGGTATGAAGTGCCATAGATGGGTTAATGAACATGTCGCTAAATGTCGTCACCGCGGTATGAAGTCCAGTAGAGGGGTTAATGAAGATGTCGCTAAATGTCGTCACCGCGGTATGAAGTGCCATAGATGGGTTAATACACGTGTCGCTAAATGTCGTCATCGCGGTATGAAGTGCCATAGGTGGGTTAATACATGCGTCGCTAAATGTCGTCACCGCGGTATGAAGTGCCATAGATGGGTTAATGAACGCGTCGCTAAATGTCGTCATCACGGTATGAAGTGCCATAGGTGGGTTAATACACGCGTCGCTAAATGTTGTCACCGCGGTATGAAGTGCCATAGATGGGTTAATAAACGCGTCGCTAAATGTCGTCATCGCGGTATGAAGTGCCATAAATGGGTTAATACACACGTCGCTAAATGTCGTCACCGCGGTATGAAGTGCCATAGATGGGTTAATGAACGCGTCGCTAAATGTCATCATCGCGGTATGAAGTGCCATAGATGGGTTAATACATGCTTTGCTAAATGTCGTCATCGCGGTATGAAGTATCCATAGATGGGTTAATACACGCGTCGCTAAATGTCGTCACCGCGGTATGAAGTGCCATAGATGGGTTAATACACGCGTCGCTACAGGTCGTCACCGCGGTATGAAGTGCCATAGATGGGTTAATACACGCGTCGCTACAGGTCGTCACCGCGGTATGAAGTGCCATAGATGGGTTAATACACGCGTCGCTAAATGTCGTCATCGCGGTATGAAGTGCCATAGATGGGTTAATGAACGTGTCACTAAATGTCGTCATCGCGGCATGAAGTGCCATAGATGGGTTACTACACGCGTCGCTAAATGTCGTCACCGCGGTATGAAGTCCAGTAGATGGGTTAATACACGCGTCGCTAAATGTCGTCACCGCGGTATGAAGTGCCATAGATGGGTTAATAAACGCGTCACTAAATGTCGTCATCGCGGTATGAAGTGCCATAGATGGGTTAATGAACGCGTCGCTAAATGTCGTCACCGCGGTATGAAGTGCCATAGATGGGTTAATACACGTGTCGCTAAATGTCGTCATCACGGTATGAAGTGCAATAGATGGGTTAATGAACGCGTCACTAAATGTCGTCACCGCGGTGTGAAGTGCCATAGATGGGTTAATGAACGCGTCACTAAATGTCGTCACCGCGGTATAAAGTGCCATAGATGGGTTAATACACACGTCGCTAAATGTCGTCATCGTGGTATGAAGTGCCATAGATGGGTTAATGAATGCGTCGCTAAATGTCGTCACCGCGGTATGAAGTGCCATAGATGGGTTAATGAACGCGTCGCTAAATGTCGTCACCGCGGTATGAAGTGCCATAGATGGGTTAATAAACGCGTCGCTAAATGTCGTCATCGCGGTATGAAGTGCCATAGATGGGTTAATGAACGCGTCGCTAAATGTCGTCACCGCGGTATGAAGTGCCATAGATGGGTTAATGAACGCGTCGCTAAATGTCGTCATCGCGGTATGAAGTGCCATAGATGGGTTAATAAACGCGTCGCTAAATGTCGTCATCGCGGTATGAAGGGCCATAGATGGGTTAATGAACATGTCGCTAAATGTCACCACGGTATGAAGGGCCATAGATGGGTTAATGAACATGTCGCTAAATGTCACCGCGGTATGAAGTGCCATAGATGGGTTAATGAACATGTCGCTAAATGTCGTCACCGCGGTATGAAGGGCCATAGATGGGTTAATGAACATGTCGCTAAATGTCACCGCGGTATGAAGTGCCATAGATGGGTTAATGAACATGTCGCTAAATGTCGTCATCGCGGTATGAAGGGCCATAGATGGGTTAATGAACATGTCTCTAAATGTCACTGCGGTATGAAGGGCCATAGATGGGTTAATGAACATGTCGCTAAATGTCACCGTGGTATGAAGTGCCATAGATGGGTTAATGAACATGTCGCTAAATGTCGTCACCGCGGTATGAAGGGCCATAGATGGGTTAATGAACATGTCGCTAAATGTCACCGCGGTATGAAGTGTCATAGATGGGTTAATGAACATGTCTCTAAATGTCACCGCGGTATGAAGTGCCATAGATGGGTTAATGAACATGTCGCTAAATGTCATCGCGGTATGAAGTGCCATAGGTGGGTTAATGAACATATCGCTAAATGTCGTCACCGCGTATGAAGTGCCATAGATGGGTTAATGAACATGTCGCTAAATGTCGTCACCGCGGTATGAAGTGCCATAGATGGGTTAATGAACGTGTCACTAAATGTCATCGCGGTATGAAGTGCCATAGATGGGTTAATGAACATGTCGCTAAATGTCACCGCGGTATGAAGTGCCATAGATGGGTTAATGAACATGTTGCTAAATGTCGTCACCGCGGTATGAAGTGTCATAGATGGGTTAATGAACGTGTCGCTAAATGTCACCGCGGTATGAAGTGCCATAGATGGGTTAATGAACATGTCACTAAATGTCACCGCGGTATGAAGTGCCATAGATGGGTTAATGAACATGTCTCTAAATGTCACCGCGGTATGAAGTGCCATAGATGGGTTAATGAACGTGTCGCTAAATGTCACCGCGGTATGAAGTGCCATAGATGGGTTAATGAACGTGTCGCTAAATGTCACCGCGGTATGAAGTGCCATAGATGGGTTAATGAACATGTCGCTAAATGTCACCGCGGTATGAAGTGTCATAGATGGGTTAATGAACATGTCGCTAAATGTCGTCACCGCGGTATGAAGTGCCATAGATGGGTTAATGAACATGTCTCTAAATGTCACCACGGTATGAAGTGCCATAGATGGGTTAATGAACATGTCGCTAAATGTCATCATCGCGGTATGAAGTGTCATAGATGGGTTAATGAACATGTCGCTAAATGTCACCACGGTATGAAGTGCCATAGATGGGTTAATGAACATGTCTCTAAATGTCACCGCGGTATGAAGTGCCATAGATGGGTTAATGAACATGTCGCTAAATGTCATCATCGCGGTATGAAGTGCCATAGATGGGTTAATGAACATGTCGCTAAATGTCACCGCGGTATGAAGTGCCATAGATGGGTTAATGAACATGTCGCTAAATGTCACCGCGGTATGAAGTTCCATAGATGGGTTAATGAACGTGTCGCTAAATGTCACCGCGGTATGAAGTGCCATAGATGGGTTAATGAACGTGTCGCTAAATGTTGTCATCACGGTATGAAGTGTTATAGATGGGTTAATGAACATGTCGCTAAATGTTGTCATCGCGGTATGAAGTGCCATAGATGGGTTAATGAACATGTCGCTAAATGTCGTCACTGCGGTATGAAGGGCCATAGATGGGTTAATGAACATGTCGCTAAATGTCACCGCGGTATGAAGGGCCATAGATGGGTTAATGAACATGTCGCTAAATGTCACCGCGGTATGAAGTGCCATAGATGGGTTAATGAACATGTCTCTAAATGTCACCGCGGTATGAAGTGCCATAGATGGGTTAATGAACATGTCGCTAAATGTCATCATCGCGGTATGAAGTGCCATAGATGGGTTAATGAACATGTCGCTAAATGTCACCGCGGTATGAAGTGCCATAGATGGGTTAATGAACATGTCGCTAAATGTCACCGCGGTATGAAGTGCCATAGATGGGTTAATGAACGTGTCGCTAAATGTCACCGCGGTATGAAGTGCCATAGATGGGTTAATGAACGTGTCGCTAAATGTCACCGCGGTATGAAGTGCCTTGGTTGGGTTAATGAACGTGTCGCTAAATGTCACCGCGGTATGAAGTGCCATAGATGGGTTAATGAACATGTCTCTAAATGTCACCGCGGTATGAAGTGTCATAGATGGGTTAATGAACATGTCGCTAAATGTCATCATCGCGGTATGAAGTGCCATAGATGGGTTAATGAACGTTTCGCTAAATGTCGTCACCGCTGTATGAAGTGCCATAGATGGGTTAATGAACGTGTCGCTAAATGTCACCGCGGTATGAAGTGCCATAGATGGGTTAATGAACATGTCACTAAATGTCACCGCGGTATGAAGGGCCATAGATGGGTTAATGAACATGTCGCTAAATGTCACCGCGGTATGAAGGGTCATAGATGGGTTAATGAACATGTCGCTAAATGTCATCATCGCGGTATGAAGTGTCATAGATGGGTTAATGAACATGTCGCTAAATGTCGTCATCGCGGTATGAAGTGCCATAGATGGGTTAATGAACATGTCGCTAAATGTCATTGCGGTATAAAGTGCCATAGATGGGTTAATGAACATGTCTCTAAATGTCACTGCGGTATGAAGTGCCATAGATGGGTTAATGAACATGTCTCTAAATGTCACCGCGGTATGAAGTGCCATAGATGGGTTAATGAACATGTCTCTAAATGTCACCGCGGTATGAAGTGCCATAGATGGGTTAATGAACATGTCTCTAAATGTCACCGCGGTATGAATTGCCATAGATGGGTTAATGAACATGTCTCTAAATGTCACCGCGGTATGAAGTGCCATAGATGGGTTAATGAACATGTCTCTAAATGTCACCGTGGTATGAAGTGTCATTCACAGGTAATGGAAATAGTTCACACGGATCACGTCGTTTCATTGGTGATTTCTAGAAGTGGTTTCTGAAGTTACCGGAGTGGTTGTGAAGTGTCATTGGTTTGTGAAGTATTAAATGTTATTTGTGAAGTGTCATACTTGGTTTGTGAAGTGTTAGACGTGGTTTGTGTAATGTTAAAAGTGGATAGTGAAGTGTTAGACGTGGTTTGTGTAATGTTAAAAGTGGATAGTGAAGTGTTAGACGTGGTTTGTGTAATATTAAAAGTGGATAGTGAAGTGTTAGACGTGGTTTGTGTAATGTTAAAAGTGGATAGTGAAGTGTTAGACGTGGTTTGTGTAATGTTAAAAGTGGATAGTGAAGTGTCAAAAGTGATTTGTGAAGTGTCATAAGTGGTTTGTCAAGTGTCACACGTGGTTAGTGAAGTGTCATAAGTGGTTTGTGAAGTGTCATAAGTGCTTTTTGACGTGTCAAAAGTGATGAGTGAAGTTATGAAAGTGGTTTTGTGAAGTGTCAAAACTAGCATGTGAAGTGTTAAAAGTGGTTTGTGAAGTGTCAACAGTTGTTTGTGAAGTGTCGAAAATGATTTGTAAAGTGTCATACAAGTGGTTCGTGAAGTGCTATAAGTGAGTTGTGAAGTACTACACGTGGTGTATCGAATTATTATACGTGGTGTACAGAATTGTTTGTTAAACATGAGTTGTGAAGTATCACACGAGGTGTACAGAATTGTTATACGTGGCTTGTGAAGTATAGGGTGTATTGTTAATGACTGCGCAGTGTCTGAAAATATTGTGGTCCAAGTTTTGTATTCACTCTATGTAAAGCTCATGCAACATAATAGGTAAATGCAAAACTTAAACCGGCAATTTTTTCAAACACTGCACAGTCATTACAAATACACCCCGTATCACACGCGGTGTGTACAGTTGTTATACGTGGGCGTGAGAGGTATCAGCCATTGACATTGACTGTCGGATGGACCCAAATAACAATGTGTACTGGCAGATTTCCTAGCCAGTCAAGGTGGCCGCAGACATAGCGACCACATCATCTATCAACCACTTTTCGGTCTAAAAATAGATGGCTAGCATTAAGTACCAATAGGCCTCAGTATGGCTGAAAAGAAGCCCTTTTAATGTTTCATTACTTTCTGATGAGACCAGGCTTACCTGAGATTAACGTGAATCCATTTACAATCTCCCATCACTGACAGGGCTAAATGCAGAATATAAGAGTGGATCAGCACAGTGCGGCTCGTGGACCCCTGTGGAAGTCCATCTTTGTCACTGCAGGTAACGAGCTATCAGATAAGACACTCATTTACCTTCTTTTATTTTTTAAATTATTCAATTCCAACTTGTAAGGCCGATGTTTTCAGACCGATCAAAGAAAGATAATTCTTAAGGCATTTTTTTTAAAGCCTAACACACGGGAAGGATAAATTTCTACTTTGGGGGGATTTAAAAAACACCGGCCGTAGTTATCAGCGCGGGAAATTCGTCGGCGGGGCATGTAACGTAGAATTATTCATGGTTCTGTCGTGCCCTGTATTTTTTTAGAGAATATGGCTAGATTTATCCGGGCAAAATAGATGTTTTGCCAGCATTAAGCAATCTTCTTCACGCGCATACGAAATGAATTTATGTTGTATAGCAAGCAATCTTTTACGCGCGCTGCGGGCGGGAGAAATGTCTTCAGAAATATGTTTCCTATCGCTTCCTGGCACAATTTGTGCAAATTCCGGGAATACTCACCGAGTGTGACTTCCGTCGAACTAAAATGTTTTCATAATTTCGGTAGTTTGGGGAAATTTTCCGAATGTCGCTAGCGTCGTAGGGAGAAAATTACAGATAATTACCTTTGTTTCCATTTTCCACAATGCCAAATTGGCATCAAACAAGAGAACTGGACAGATCCGTGAAGCCAGGTTTTGGCAGCCTGTGGAGCCAAACTGACTCCAGCAGCAGGAATACAGAACATCGATGCGATGAACACCTCATGGGGTCAGCAAATGAAACAGGCTTGTCAGGGAAAATGCTAAGTCCGGAAATGATTTAATTCTACACCCTGATGTGTACCAGAAGCCCCACTTGGGGGGTTTTCTTTCCGACATTTTTGTACATCTAAGTTCCCTGGGATCAGAAATGGCGTGTCAGATTGGCGTGATTGTTGCCGCATTCATAGTTTGAGGCAGTAAACAGTTTAGGAAATTCAAGGATGAACTTTATAAAAATCTGATGGTTTTCTTCTTCTTGGCAATCAATGTTTGCTATGTTTGCTGTATTGCATCCACTGTAGTGAGCAGATGTCCGCTTTATAGTCCCGCGCACTAGGGCCAACATCTTCCGACTTCGACGGTTGAGGTTTCTTTAATGGATCCTCCTCCTACAGGCAGATTGCCTTCCCGGGCTTGTGGGCTCTGTCTGCCCACATTTTCTGTCGGGCTTTGTTGCCCTAGCCTTAGTTCTTACCAGAACTTCCACAAAGCAGTGGTGGTTTGGTATTCGGTGTGTCCATCAGGTAGATGGATTTTCTTCCAGGGTTTATGAGCTCCATCAGCCCATTTTGTTTGCCCCCTGTTTTTTTATCCTATCAAGCATCGACAGACATACCAATCAATGTTAGTAGTGCTGCCTCAATACAGGAATTATCAATCCGTTGTCTGATTTTGTTAGAAATGTCTTTGTATAACTACTCGGGTGAGTCTATGGTCTGTGTGAACGCGCGTTCGTGCGTGTGTGGGTAGGGGTGGGGTGTTACAAACTAGAAGACACTTATGGAAATACAGGAATAAACTACTAGTCAAAGATGTCATACGCTTTTTGAGTTCTGCTTATATATTTTGTTTTTCAATATCCTATTTAGCCATATAGGGTTACAGTTGGTTATACATAATATGTTGTACTTTTATTTATTTATATTGCTTTATTTTAATATCTTGTTCAAACTACTGAACGTAAACTTGCCAAGAAATCACAAACAGCCAAACATTCCTGAGGTTTACCGCGACGTTCTGTAAAGGATATGCAGCTAACTTTTCATAAATATGGTTCAACGCAGCTGTACTATAATTGGGCATTTATCATATGTTGTACATTTATATATATATATATATATATATATATATATATATATATATATATATATATATATATATATATATATATATATATATATATATATATATATATATATATACATTGGCACCTTGCCGTCTTGACAGACGATAGTTTGTGCTTTAAAAAGGCATAATAACTTTTAACTATGGCGGTAGCGAGTGTGACTGATAAGGCCAATTTGCGCTGTAAATGTCCGTTCACAGTGGGTGCATGTGAACACGTGGTCATTTCCACCATCATGCACCATCTTACGTCTCACACGCTTGGTGTGTGACTTTTCTGCAATAATTTTCTCCTTTGACTTTATTCCATTTCTGATATTTGCCCTCCATGCAACACGTTCAGCGGCGACTTGCTCCCAATGTCCATTATCAATGCCTGTATCAATCATGTCCCGCTTACACACATCTTTGTATCGTAGTAGAGGCCGACCCTGAGATCTCTTACCCATCTGTAATTCACCAAAAAAGATATCCTTTGGTATTCTACCATCATCCATCCTCCTAAGATGTCCTATCCATCTAAGTCTACGAAGACTGAGCATGGAATAAACTGTCACACAACCTGATCTTTCCAATACTTCAGTATTTGTGATTTTGTCTTGCCACTTAATACCAAGAATTCTTCGCAGACACCGCATATGAAAGCTGTTTAAGTTGTTCTCTTGGTGTGAGTAAGTTGTCCAGGTTTCACTGCCATAGAGAAGAGTACTAAGGACACAGGCTTTATAGACAAGGACTTTTGTTTTGGCAGTAAGCTTCCTGTTCTCCCAGACTCTTTTTCTTAACCTGTTCATTGTTGTTGCTGCCTTACCAATCCGGATGTTGATTTCCTGATCTAGGGATAATTTGCTATTTACCACTGATCCTAGATATGTAAAATGGTCTACTATCTCTAGTTCGGCGTCGTCAATAAAGATTGATGGTACCCCATGTGCACCTTGTGACATAATCTGTGTCTTCTTTTTGCTAATTGTTAAACCAAATTCAGAACAAGCATTGGAGAATGCAGATAGTAGACATTGCAATTCTTCCTCAGAGTGGGTCGTAACTGCAGCATCATCTGCAAAAAGCAACTCTCTGATCAGTACCCTCCTAATTTTGGTCTTAGCCTTCAATCTCTGAGCATTGTAGAGGCCGCCATCTGAGCGTGAGTGAATGTATATACCACCATCCTGATCATGAAATGCATATTTCAGTAGAAGTGAAAAGTATATTCCAAAGAGGGTGGGAGCTAGTACACAACCTTGCTTAACTCCACTCTTGATTTCAAATTCTTCAGAAGTTGCACCATCAAACTTGATTATACCCTTCATGCCTGTGTGGAACGATTCCACAATGGACAGAAGAGTTGGTGGGCAGCCAATCTTCTTCAGTGCCTTGAACAGACCCTCACGACTGACCAAATCAAATGCCTTTGTGAGGTCGATGAAGGCAATAAACAGTGGTTGATTCTGTTCACGGCATTTTTCTTGCATTTGTCGCAATGAGAATATCATATCAGTGGTAGACCGGTTCTGTCGAAAGCCACACTGTGATTCGGGGTAGACTTGATCTCCTAGGACTTGAAGTCTGCGCAGAACAATTCTGGCAAATACTTTTCCAACAATACACAGAAGTGAGATACCCCTATAGTTGTTGCAGTCGCTCCGATCAGCCCTTGTTCTTGTACAGTGTTATGATGCTTGAATCTTTGAAATCCTGTGGGACTTGTCCTTCACGCCAGCATAGCTCTATTAGCTGGTGGATCTGTATAGTGAGTGTGTCTTGCCCACTCCTGATAACCTCTATTGGAATCCCATCCTTACCTGGAGCCTTGCCAGATGCAAGTTCATTTATAGCACACTTAACTTCTGTTATGGTGGGAAGTGTGTCCAGGTGGTCAAGAGTTGGCAGAGCCTCTATGGCGTTGAGGGCATCATCCGCTAGTTTGGTCTCACTTGAGTAAAGCTCCAAATAGTGCTCTACCCATCTGTCCATCTGCTGTTTCTTATCAGTGATGATTTCTCCAGTCAAGGTTTTCAATGGTGCACTTCTTTTGATCACTGGACCGCAGGCTTTCTTTATTCCTTCATACATGCTTCTTATGTCTCCCTTATCACTTGCGATTTGAATGGACTCACATAACTTGATCCAATAATCATTTGCACACTGCCTGGCAGCCTTTTGCACATCCTTCCTAGCTTGCCTAAGCTCACTCAGAGTGTTACGCGTTGGTCTTTCCTTGTTTCTTAAGAGAGCTTTCTTCTTCTTATCAATCAAGGGCTGCAGAGTCTCGCTGTTGGCCGCAAACCAGTCCTGCCTCTTATGATCCACAGTGCCGTAAACCCCTACGGCAGTTTTATAAAGAGTTTCCTTAATTTGACCCCACTTTTCATTTACTGTACAATTTTCTGGTGTATCAGTGAAAGCGTCTTCAAGTTGCTGTTGAAACTGAAAGCACTTTTCAGGATCATGAGTGTTAATAATATTAATCCTGAGGCTAGATTTGTGTTTAGCTGTGTAGATTCTCTTTGGTCTCAGTCTAACCCTTGCAACAACCAAAGAATGATCCGTATCACAGTCAGCACTGTGGTAACTACGAGTCAATGATATATGGTTCAGATGTTGTCTCCGTGTGATGATGAAGTCCAGCTGGTGCCAATGGCCGGATCTTGGATGTTTCCATGTGACCTTATGCATCTCTTTTGTTTTAAAAAAGGAGTTTGTAATACATAGGTCATTACTGGTGCAATGCTCCAGCAGCCTTTGCCCATTTTCATTCATGCGACCGATGTTGTATTTTCCAAGGCACACTGGCCATGAATTCGAGTCCTTGCCCACACGAGCATTGAAATCACCGAGCATATAAATGTAGTCAGATTTTGGAACTGCCTTGATCACGGAGTCTAACTCCTCATAGAACGAATCCTTCACATCATCAGAGGAATCGAGTGTCGGTGCATATGCAGTAATAATGGTGGCAAACCCACAAGAGGTTGCCAAGCGCAGGGATAATAGTCTTTCATTTCCTCCTGCTGGAATTTCAATCATTCCCAGTAGCGAATTCTTCACTGCAAAGCCCACACCGTGTTGCCTTTTTTCTGCCTGCCCTCTACCCTTCCAGAAAAAGGTGTAGTTGTTTTCCCTGAGTGACCCTTCCTCAGCGAGGCGAGTCTCCTGCAGGCCAGCAATATCAATGTTTAGACGATTGAGTTCGGCATCAATCACAGCCGTTTTTCTCACATCGTCAATATTGGTCAAGTCAGTGGAAAATCCTGGACACATGGTTCTCACGTTCCAAGTTGCAAGCCGTAGCTTGAGGTTTCTATTTTTATTTTTGTTTGTACCTGGTGCATTGGTTTTACAGCCTGCGATTCAGATTTTGTCCTAGCCCCAAGCACCCATTGAAGCAGGCAGGCTGTGGCGGATCAGCACCCAATTGACTGGGGGCTGCCCAGCTTGAGGCGGGCGGTAGCTGATCAGTGACACCTATAGGTGTCTCCCACCGTCAGAGGCAACGCGTGGCGCCCCATGTCTACGCCAACTGCCAAGGACTTATAACCCGTAACAGTTGCCTCTCGCTTTGATTCCGAGATCAGTTAAGACCAGGGATGGAGTTATTGCCTCTCCATAGCACAAAGCCTGGGCTAAAATATAGAGATCATGTGTTGCCCATGCAGCATGATCCCTCTCTCGGCCTGCCTAGTTTACTCCAGAGGAAAGGTAACACCCCTACATCTGGAACAAGACAAGCTGCAGAAGCTGCCGGATCAGCAAAGCAATGCTCTAACTGTCCGCCTGTCGGAGCTTCGATCCTAGACCAGTCGCCAACCAAGGCTTAGGGCCTGGTCTGCCCTGCCATGACATATATATTAGTTCAATATCTTGTTCAACCCTCAAGATACATAGGTTCTGTGTATCATATAGTTTGGAATGTTTATACTGACAATTACATAGAGTGTCAACTGTTGCAGCCACTCTAAATAGAGTTTCCTCAATTTGGGGGAGATTTTTGAGCGACTTCAAGTGTCCCAGAGTTAACAAATATTGTTACAGCAAAGGCTAGGGATTATATGAAAGGTGGTCAGTTTTCTTGGTGTCTTGTTGGCCTGAGGTGCCATTCATCCGTGTGATGTTATTGTCCATTAAACTGCAAGACACATTCAGGAGGGCATCACCATTGACACCATGTGACATCACCTGTGACAGCATGTGACATCACCAGTGACATCATGCGACATCACCAGTGACATCATGCGACATCACCAGTGACATCATGCGACATCATGTGATATCACCAGTGGCATCATGTGCCATCACCATTGACATCATGTGACATCACCAGCAACATCACATGACATTACCAGCGACATCACATGGCATCACTAGCGACATCACATATAATATCACCTGTGATATCACGCGACATCACCGGCAACATAACGTGACAATACCAGCCACATCATGTGACATCACCAGCCACATCATGTGACATCACCAGTGACATCATGTGACATCACCAGTGACGTCATGTGACATCACCAGCCACGTCACGTCACATCACGAATTATGCATGTGACATTACCAGTTATTCCACGTGACATCACGATTGACACAATACACTAAACTAATATAAAATTTAATCAGCCACTCATCTCGTCTCATCTCATCTCATCTCATCTCATCTCATCTCAACTCATCTCATCTCATCTCATCTCGTCGCGGTGAAGTATAAACAGCGGGAAAGTGCCCGCTTATGGGCTTCATGTATCGATATTACCATGGACTCTGTTATTCCCTGAATCCATCTACGTGGTCGGCCTCTTCCTCTGCTTCCATCTGGTCTGTACATCATTGCTTGTTGTGGCATGCTGTTGACTGGTAACCAACTTGCATGGCCAAACCATTTGACTTGCTGCTTTCTAATAAAATCTAGTGCAGCTATAACCCCCACTTTAATCCTGATTTCTTCATTTTTGATCTTATCTTTTCTTGATACGTTGAGTATTCTTCTCAGGAATCTCATTTCTGTTGTTGTGATTTTTCTTTTTTCTTTTTCTGTCAGTGTCCAGGTTTGGCATTGGTAACATAGAGTTGGCAGGAAGATTGTGTTGTAAAGTGCTTTCTTGGTAGTTACTGATACATGTTTGTTCTTTAGAATTGGTGCCATTTGTCCAATGAGCTGGTTTGCCTTATTGCATCTATTTTCGATCTCGTCTTCTGATTTGCCATTTGATGATATTATACTTCCTAGGTACTTGAAACTCTTTACTTGTTTCAAGGGATGTTCGTTTAGGTGAATCGTTGTTGCTTTTTTTTCTTTAGTTACCATCATTACCTCTGTTTTGCTTGTGCTAATTTTCATGTTATATTCCCTACACATTTCATTTAGACTATTCACGTGGTCTTGTAATTCAGCTTCTGATTTTGCTATTAGTGCTTGGTCGTCCGCAAACAGGAGTTCTCTAATGGTTAGATTTGCAAATGGTTCTTCTTCTGTGTACTCGTCATGCGGTGTTCTTGTGATCTCTGTTTGTCTGGTTTCTTTACATATGTTGTTTATATATGTTATGAGCAAGAGAGGGGACAAGACACAACCTTGTCGTACTCCAGATCTTGTGGTGAAGGGGTCAGAGTGTCCTCCAGTTGCTCTCACTATGCATTCACTGTTGTTGAATAAGCTTCTACATAGGTTGGTTAGGTGTGTACTCACTCCATATTGTTTAAGGATTTCCCACAGCTTGTTTCTATCTACTCTATCGAATGCCTTTTCTTGGTCGACAAAGGCTAAGTAGAGTGTTTCATTGAATTACATTGATTTTTCTATAAGTGTCTAAGAGCAAACATGGCATCTGTGCATCGTTTGTTTGTTGTTTTTTTTTTCTAAATCCAAGTTGTTTATCGCTTAGCTGGGGTCCTATAGTAGTTCGTAATCATTTCTCAAGAATTTTGCAAAATATCTTCCCAGTATGACTCAACGTGACATTCCTCTGTATTGTGTGCAGTCTATTTTGCTGCCTTTGTTTTTCCAAATTGGGATAATTCTGGCGTTTCTCCCAGTCTCGTGGTGTCTGTTGTTCTACCCAAACATGGTTGAATAGTCTATGTAGCCATGCTGTTCCTACTTCTCTTGCTGCTTTAATTAGTTCATTTGGTATACCATATTATCCTGATGATTTGTTCAATGGGGCTAATCTGACGGCTTCTATAATTTCTTCTTTTAGTATGTCTGGTACTAGTTCTTCGGTGGCATCTGTGTAGGTCTCTTGAATTCCTGTGACATCTGATGGGATGTTGAGAAGTTGTTGGAAATACTGCTTCCATCTTATTAGGATTTGTTTTTGTTAACTTAGTGGTTCTCCATTTTTGCTGTTAATTATTTCAGTTGGGTCAAAGGGTTCTCCTCTGGTTCTCATTGCACTTATCTTTTTTGTAGAATTTTCTAGTTGCCTCCTTGTAGTTTTTATTTAGGGTTTCTCCATACTACTCCAGTCTTTTTTGTTTTTCTCTCTTTACTATTCTATACACATGTTTTCTCGCTATTCTATATTCTGTGTAATCACATTCCTGTTTGCTCTTCGACCACTTTTTATATTTTTCCTTTTTGTCTTTTACAGATTTCTTTACTTCTGTGTTCCACCAACTTGTAATTTTCTTTTTTTATCCGTGATTTGCGTTGTTTTTTTTTTTTTTTTTGTGTTGGTGGTTCCACATGTTATTTTTGCAGTATTTAAAATGCTTCATTTGAACATCTCCCATGCTTCTTCCACTGTCTTTCTTTCTATAGATAATTTTATACAGATTTCAGTTAGTTCTTTCTCATAATTTTCCCTTACTGCCTCTTTGAGGTTTTCTAAGTTTACTAATTCGCATGGCATGTATTTTCCTGGGCTTTGCTTTCTTCTACTGATGGTTCTTATTGTGGCAACGACTGCTTTGTGGTTTGTGTTTTTACTTAAGTTGGGCACTGCCCTTGCATCTAATATATTTTTCTTTTTTATTTCTTGTTAATATAAAATCAATTTGGCTTTTAGTATCTAGATCGTTCCATTTATACCAGGTGTATATTTGTGAGTCTTTATGTTTATAGAATGTGTTTGTTATGAAGAGATCGTGTTGGCTGCATAGCTCTATTAGTCTACTTCCGTTATCATTTCTTTAATTGTGTTGGTTTCCAAATGCTCCAAGATGTTTTTCTATGCCCGCTCTGTTGTGTCATAGTCTTGCATTGAAGTTTCCCATAACTATGATGTTTATTTAGCACTTCGTGGATGTCTTCGTAGAATTCCTCATATTCTTGCTCATTATTGTTTGTATTACATGGTGCGTATATTTGTACATATGCTGTAATTGTTTTGTTTTTTTTCCTTCTTTTATTCTAACTGTTATGATTCTTTCTGATATACTTTATTTCTAGTATTCTTCTTGCTAGCCGTGTTTCAATGACTATTCCCACACAGTGTATTGCCCTTTCTTGCTGTTCCACTCCAGAGTAGATAAACGTATAAACGTATAACTGTGGTGGATCTCCTTGTATCCTTCCCCTTTTATTCTGGTGTCCGCTATTCCCATAAGTCCAATTTTCCTCTCTTCCATTGTTTCTATAAGTTCTTCTTCTGTACTATTAACATCAGACGTTCATTGTGCCTATTGTTTGAATCGCTGATCTATCTCGTAGTCCATTAACATTACCGGGTCTATATCCATTTGGGTCAGTCCGTTTATACTTCTTATTTTCTCTACGAGCAGTATGAAGATCCCCTGCCGGCTTGCTAGGCCAGTCGCAGGTTTAGGACAAAAATCTGACCATAGGGAGTCCATCCCCTATGGCGAGCCATATCCCCATTAGCCCATGACCTCGCAGTCATGGTTTCCCAGTCTAAACCGCGTGGAGGTGGGGTTGACTTGTGTAGTCTGCGTGTCATCGGCAGGCTACTAATTTTCACTTTTCACCTCTCCTGGGAGAGGCTAGTCGATCCTAACCCTGCTGGCTGCAGGGCCAGGCACAGTCCACACCTTGTAGACCCCAGGCACTAAGCTATTAAAATTACTTGAAAAATAAATAAACAGGTATTGACTGGCACTCTTAGCGAGTAAAGGAAACAGCAGTGTTCAAAGGATAAGTTAGACAACAGATGTTCTGAAAGGCAGAATCTGTTGGCTCCAAATGTCAACAGCGCCTCGCTGCAGTAACAACCAGCTAGTGGTCCCTTCAGGTGCGTGATACAGCTGCCATCAGTTATAGGGCGTTTAGCTACTTATGCTGCTACTGCTGCTACTGCTGCTGCTGCTGCTGCTGCTGCTACTACTACTACTACTACTACTACTACTACTACTACTACTACTACTGCTACTACTGCTGCTGCTGCTGCTACTACTACTACTACTACTGCTGCTGCTAGCGCTGCTATCAAACCAAATAATAATAATGCGTACAATAATAACAACAACGATTACAGTCATTTATATATCTCTATCCGGGGGGTTCACAGAACAATCCGGATAATGACTACACCCTAAAGAGTAGTACAAATATTGTTGACACAAAGTAATCATGAATTCTGTTTAATTGAAAACAAACTACATACAAATAACGAAACATTGTCATTTGAGCAAATCGCCATAACAGTTCCGACTCCGATTTGGTTTTTTAAGCTGAAGAAAATCGTGTAGCGATACGATGGTATTATTTTGTTTCATATAATTTCTATTTTAAAAAATGTATAAAGATTAAAAAGTCGTTTAATGTGTCAGAGAACTGTCAGAAATTTGTATTAATTGGTTAATTAATTTTTATTTAAAAAACACTTTATGTGTAGTCAATATGCCTCTGTATAATTAACATTGTAATTGACAAATTTAATCGTTTGTATTTTATGTGCCACTGTCGTTATACAAGTCTGTCCGCTGGCCGTCTGTCTGTGTGTTTGTCTGTCTGTCTGACTGGCTGGCTGGCTGGCTGGCTGGCTGGCTGGCTGGCTGGCTGCCTGGCTGGCTCGCTCGCTCGCTGGCTGGCTGGCTGGATGGCTGGCTGACTGGCTCGCTGGCTGGCTGGCTTTCAGTGGAAGAAAAGAATAAAGAGTATTTCAGTCACACTAAAAGACATGGCAACCAAAACACACACAAAACAGAGGCCGGTTATGAGATCAGCAGTAGTGCATGTATGAGCCTGGTCACTGCATAGCCTAGTACGCTTGCCTTAGATCCACTAGTCATGTGTTCAAATCCCCGTATAGACGATCCCCTTAAATACACCCTGCTCCCAGGTCGACAAAGTTTACATTAGGCATCAGAAAATTTCCTGGGGAATAAAGGCAGTCTGCGAGAGACTGATCCCCATCACCCATCGAGTTTATATCCTGGGAAATAAAGGCAGTCTGCGAGAGACTGATCCCCATCACCCATCGAGTTTATATCCTGGGGAATAAAGGCAGCCTGCGAGAGACTGATCCCCATCACCCATCCAGTTTATATCCTGGGGAATAAAGGCAGCCTGCGAGAGACTGATCCCCATCACCCATCGAGTTTATATCCTGGGGAATAAAGGCAGCCTGCGAGAGACTGATCCCCATCACCCATCGAGTTTATATCCTGGGGAATAAAGGCAGCCTGCGAGAGACTGATCCCCATCACCCATCGAGTTTATATCCTGGGGAATAAAGGCAGCCTGCGAGAGACTGATCCCCATCACCCATCGAGTTTATATCCTGGGGAATAAAGGCAGCCTGCGAGAGACTGATCCCCATCACCCATCGAGTTTATATCCTGGGGAATAAAGGCAGCTTTGTTGGTAGTGTTCATGTAACCTATTTGCTGTTTCAAACATCTGAATCCATTTCTACAACCTTTCAATCGAGCACCTTTTGCCTGACTGAAGATCTCGACCTTTCTTGCTCGTGATCTCGACCTTTCTCACCTCCGTCTCGTCACGTGATGTTTTGAGATCGTAACCTCGAGTAGTTCCTCTTTCTTGTGTTTATCGTTCCACTGCTGAATTATCATCACTATTCTCCGTGTCTTATACTCTAACAAGCTTTCGTGGTGATTGTAACTATTCTATTGTTAACTCTACTCAAGCCTGTTCTTGTCGACTGTAACTTGTACTGTAAACTCTATGTTGGTACATGGCAGTTAGGCCTTTCTCTCCTGGCCATCGTTGACGCGTGCTTCTCGCTGTAAGACCCGTGCACACGCTTTAATGTGATTGGAGCTCACATTTCAGCTCATGATACTTACAGATCTACAAATTGATGGGACAGATCTTAGACTTGTAAAAACACCCCCCCCCCCCCCCCCCCCCCAAAAAAAAAAACATATTTGGAAACAAAAGCTATCATAAAGATTGATAATGACGTAGGTCAATATCTGTCTATTAAAAGAGGTGTGCGACAGGGATGTGTAATGTCTCCATATCTTTTTTCCCTATACAGTTAAATTATTGTTTGTTTGTTTGTTTTTAGATTTAGAAGATATGAGAGGAATCACCATTGGGGGACGTTACATCAATAACATTACAAGTGTGGATGATACAGTATTGATTGCAGACAATGAGGAGGATCTACAACATTTAGTAGATATGGTTTTTGCACATAGTGAACAACTAGGATTAGAATTAAATTGTAAGAAGACGCACATTATGGTCGTCACTAGGAAGGAAGAAATACCTCAATGTAATATACAAGTAAATGGGAATATTCTTAAACCAGTTAATCGGTACAATTATCTCGGAAGAGTCATAACATCTCATGAGAGGTGCCTTGGAGAGGATAGAACAAGGGATCGCCTTGGCGAATGTAGCCTTTTGTAGGATGGAAAACATACTGACCAATAAAAAGATATCAACTGCAACGAGAAAGAGAGTGTTAAAGTGCTACATAGACCATGTACTTTTGTGTGGATGTGAAGCGTGGACAATGAGCAGACAAGCTGAAAAGCATCTAATGGCTTTGGATATGTGGTTTCTGAGGAAAATGCACAGAATACCATGGATAGGCAGAAAAGCCAATGACCAAGTCCTACAAGAAACAAATGGAAATCGTAAACTGATTAGAGGAATCAGACGTAGACAGTCACAATTTTTGGACATGCTATGAGAAGACATAAAATGGAAAACATGGTGACAACTGGCAAAATTAAAGGCAAAAGAACAATGCGAAGGCAGGAAAGTAAATATCTGGATGGCTAGGCAACAATTTATGGTTAGGACAAGAGCATTGAGCTGATCTACGACTCTGGTGATCGGCATAGCGCATGACGATGAAGATTTATTTACTTAGTACTTACTTATTTACCTGATTACTAACACATGTACTTGGTTACTCACTCACTCACTCACCATCTCACCCACTCACTAACTCACTCACATACTTACTCACTCACTCACCTATTTACCCACTCACCCACTTACTCACCCACTCACTCACTCTTTTACTTATTCGTCCACTCACCCACCCACACACTTACTCACTCACTCACTCCCCAACTCATCCACTCACTCACCCATTCACTCACACACTCACTCATTCACTTATTCGCTCACTCATTCACTTACTCACCCACTCACTCACCCACTTAGTCGCTCACTCACTCACCAACTCACTCACTCAATTACTTTTTTTTTCGCATATACTTTACAGGACATCGCTGTCAACATCAGCATCTTTCAGCTGATTGATGATTTCTTGGCAAGATTACGCTCAGTAGTTTGCCATTGTTTTCTGAGCGATAGGCTCACATACCCCATAAGTTACCGACGCGGAGAGAACCGCTACAGATTCTCGCGCACGTCACGTTACCCACAAGAGTATACGGGATTACGGAGAAAGTCGTGTAACTCCTAGACCAGGAAGACACTCACTTAATTACATCATCTTTATAGACATGAAATGAATGAAGCCTGGACGTGAAGAACTTGGTCAATGACAGGGTGGCGAACACGTATTACAGTCGACCTTCACCTCGGGCACGATACCTGTCAATCAGATATCCATACATACATGACCTCTCCCCGATTTACACCTGTAATCTTTCAGCTGTATTCTATCATTGCACATCTTGTGTTACCTCCCCTGTCATTAATTCGGTCCCTTGCCACATCATCATCTAGTGTCAGCTAATCCACAGCTTGTTATTACTGCTGCACTTTTCCTCTCAGAATTACATTCCATGTTTTAATACTACCACCGCTTGGCGTAAGTTGGCCTTGCAACGGAAAAAATAATCTTCTCAATTTCAAGTATTAGATGAAAATTACAAACTCTTTGCAGTAGCTTTATCATCTTGAAGTGATATATTCATTTTGAAATACTTTATTACTTTTAAGCCCGAACTTCAGCTGTGTGTTATTTCTTATTTAACAGTTCGTTGCGTTTCTGATATTTTCTGACATATTTGATTGTTTGTCTTAAGAATCGGGTTAATAACATGCAGTTCACATCCATCTCCCTAAGTGAAACCTATTTTCAAGAGAATGAACGAACGAACTTTATTTTCAAAGGGTCACAAATTGAACACGTAGGCCCGTCTTACATTCGGCCATCAAATCCTTCATCTTTCGTTCTTCAGTTGTCTATAATGCATATTACTTTCACATAGAAAAGAAAAACATTGTGAAATTTAAGTTGCGATCATAAACAATGCATATTACCATAGTATGAGACGGGCAGACAGGCAAACGCACATAGAGACATAGACACGAACATATGCATACACATAAACATACATACTTACATACAGAATTACATCATTTACACAAACTCGTACAGTTATGCACGATAACACACAAATACACTATCCCTCGTATACATATATACTTACTCACAATCACAAACATCATCATCATCATGTGCCATGCCAGCTGGCGTAGGCGTTCATGGCTCTCAACAGATCTCGATCTTTGGTGTTCTGGAACAACTCTGCTGCTGATATTCCTCTATGCCACCGTCTCAATTCATCCAGTTTCATTTCTCTTGGTCTGCCCCTGCCTCTCTTCTCCTCGATCTTTCCAGTTGTCACGATGTTCTCCAATGAATCTCTTGTCATCACCTGACCAAAGAAAACTGTTTGTCTCTTTCTTACTGTTTAATATAATGTTCTAGTTTCATTAGACTCTTTCATGCAGTCGTTGTTAGTTACTCTTGCAGTCCAATGAATTCGCAGCGTTCGTCTCAGGAACCACATCTATGTTTACATCTCAGATGCTTCCAAGTTCTTCCTAATTTGTTCATTTACGTTCCAAGAATGAGCATATTAGGACGAATAAATGGTATGACAACATCACCACTGTGGGGTTCAGGGAGAGAACTAGACAGGTTCGGGCGAATCAAAGAGTGAGTGAAAGTCGCTGGAAGGGACACATTGAGAAAAGAAAAACTAAGAATAGATTAGCTCCCTTGTCTGGAACCAACGGATCGAATACAATAGTGGGGGATCTACAGACAGACAGAGATGAGGATTTAAGACAGATGAATGATATGAAGAAAATCAGATATGAAGAAATTAGGACTACAGTGGAGGTAATAACATCGCTAGATTTCACCAGAAAACAGTAGTTGAAATGGTTTGACCATATAACTATGCTACCAACTGACAGTACACAACAACAAGCAATGCAGTACAGACCAACCATAACCAGAATAAGAGATCGACCATGTAAACGATGGACGGAGGGAATAACAAAATTCAAACCTGGTTTGAACCCCGTCACTTGGTTCATAAGTGCCTTTTTTTTTAAAGACCATCTGAGAGTCATGGCCAGAGTTTGTGCTTTGTGGGACACTTTCGTTGGGTGGTTACCTGCTCTACAGGAAGAGACCGAGCTAGACGGGATCAAACCTCGTGCATTGAAGCCTTTTAACCCAGTTTATTCCTCTTCTACCCTTGGATATAGCGGTAATTACCCGCATGCTGCGATACTCCAAGAGAGGGATGGAACTCCCACCAAAGTATATACTCGCATTACAAATCCATGAGTTGTGGACACGGAAATGGAGCAATCTTTGCCTGCAGAGCCAGGAAAGGAAACCATGTCATTACACAGGTTTTGAGAGAATCACATGTCATGGGAAACGGTCTAGAATGACACCAGATTTCGGGTATAATCTTTCTATTGAACACATCTGCTGTCAAATCTAAAATGGCCGCTGTAACATGATACACACAAAAGACGCACGTAAAATGCAGGAAGTTATAGAATGAGGTCATTGACACTGAAGAAGGAAGTTTGGTAGGAAATGTAAAGGCACTGGCCATGGAGACGAAGATGAAGCACAGCTCTGTAAGATCGGGGGTACTTTAGTCATAGGCGATGGCATCCCCTGAATGGAAACTCGTGTGTACACTGAAACAAAATACGCAAGCATTGATTCGCGCTCTCAAAGGACAAAAGAGAGAACAAGACATTAGAAGATACAATAAAATTAATTATTTGCATGTTCTTTGCAGGACGCCACAATCAACCCCGGCATTTACAGAGCTGCTTGTAATTTTCTACAGTGGGTGGCCAATGTTCTCTGAGCGGTCGACGCTCATATGGGTGTGAAGTTGAAAACAAAGCCAACTGCTCGCAAATCGCTTGTGACTGACTTCGAGCCACCGGTATGTTGAACTGTTAAACTGCATTCACTAACCCCGAGCTATAGCCAGTCTCATATATTTATATTACCGAAGCATAGACAAATAACGCACACGCAAACAAGGTGGGTTAGTTAGGTTTAATCTTCCGCCTCTTCTTCTTCCTTCACAATCAGACGTCGATGTGAATAAATGCAAAGAAATCAGCAGTCAACTTAAGCTTGTTGATATCCGCATAGAGCCTGTCTTCAAATGGAGCGGGCGTTGGCAAAAATAGACATTTCACTTTCTGAGCATAACCGAACAGCCTCAAAGTTTACGGTACTATTGCATGTCTTGCAACCCTCCCGCCACACCTGCCAACTTGTCTTCTGGCACTACCGTCTCGTGCGGCACCCTTTGTCAAAGACGGCTATAGACTGAGTAATCATGCATTACTTTTTAGCCATAATTTCCAACTAATTATCTTACACGATTTGAAATATAATTATTAATTTTTGTATTTCCGTTGCCGCGACTTCCGCCAAGAATGATTTGTGCTCCTTTAATGAACATATCTTCAAAAACATTCCATTCGACATTCTAGATTTTTATTTTTGTTTAAGAGATCACGGACACCGTTTTTCCCCTGGAGAAATTTGAAACCACATCATGACACCTTTTCTGCTGCATCACAAGGTAATTCGATCGCAGCACATCCTAAGAAGAACCGAATCAGAATTTAGCTCGATGTCAATAACTATAGTTAGATTAGGGCGGCGGGAAGATATGGGATAGCAGTTTACATAGTCATTGATTTACCTTAAGGGTGTAATTGGGTTCCTTGTGGGTTAAGGCTTGATTGTAGATGTTAGGTAAAGATTAGATGTGGGACAAAACCCACTGGCATGTGGGTTAATGCGGGGAATTTGTGGGTGAATGTAGTAATGTTAGAGATTTGATTACCTGCGCGTTTTCCTGAAAGTTATCGTGTGTGATTTCAGTAACTGGCTTAAGCAATTGCTTCTTTGAGTTTCTTCATTACAATCCACGGAGAGAGATGAAAAGCTTTCACTTCAGTGTTGCATGATATCATTACAGTTTATCTATCTATCTATCTATCTATCTATCTATCTATCTATCTATCTATCTATCTATCTATCTATCTATCTATCTATCTATCTATCTATCTATCTATCTATCTATCTATCTATCTATCTATCTATCTATCTATCTATCTATCTGTCTGTCTGTCTGTCTATCTATCTATC
>JACEFZ010017624.1:325000-472304 GCA_014155875.1 Cepaea nemoralis
TAAGAATCATATAGAGAGACAGACAAATAAGAATCATATAGAGAGACAAACAAATAAGAATCATATAGAGAGACAGACAAATAAGAATCATATAGAGAGACAGACAAATAAGAATTATATAGAGAGACAGACAAATAAGAATCATATACAGAGACAGACAAATAAGAATCATATAGAGAGACAGACAAATAAGAATCATATAGAGAGACAGACAAATAAGAATCATATACAGAGACAGACAAATAAGAATCATATAGAGAGACAGACAAATAAGAATCATATAGAGAGACAGACAAATAAGAATCATATAGAGAGACAGACAAATAAGAATCATATACAGAGACAGACAAATAAGAATCATATAGAGAGACAGACAAATAAGAATCATATAGAGAGACAGACAAATAAGAATCATATAGAGAGACAGACAAATAAGAATCATATAGAGAGACAGACAAATAAGAATCATATAGAGAGACAAACAAATAAGAATCATATACAGGGACAGACAAATAAGAATCATATAGAGAGACAGACAGATGAGAATCATATACAGAGACAGACAAATAAGAATCATATAGAGAGACAGACAGATGAGAATCATATACAGGGACAGACAAATAAGAATCATATAGAGAGACAGACAGATGAGAATCATATACAGAGACAGACAAATAAGAATCATATAGAGAGACAGACAAATAAGAATCATATAGAGACACCACAAATAAGAATCATATACAGGGACAGACAAATAAGAATCATATACAGAGACAGACAAATAAGAATCATATAGAGACACACACAAATAAGAATCATATACAGGGACAGACAAATAAGAATCATATACAGAGACAGACAAATAAGAATCATATAGAGAGACAGACAAATAAGAATCATATAGAGAGACAGACAAATAAGAATCATATAGAGACACCACAAATAAGAATTATATAGAGAGACAGACAGATGAGAATCATATACAGAGACAGACAAATAAGAATCATATAGAGAGACAGACAAATAAGAATCATATAGAGAGACAAACAAATAAGAATCATATAGAGAGACAGACAAATAAGAATCATATACAGAGACAGACAAATAAGAATCATATAGAGAGACAGACAAATAAGAATCATATAGAGAGACAGACAAATAAGAATCATATAGAGAGACAGACAAATAAGAATCATATAGAGAGACAGACAAATAAGAATCATATAGAGAGACAGACAAATAAGAATCATATAGAGAGACAGACAAATAAGAATCATATAGAGAGACAGACAAATAAGAATCATATAGAGAGACAGACAAATAAGAATCATATAGAGAGACAGACAAATAAGAATCATATAGAGAGACAGACAAATAAGAATCATATAGAGAGACAGACAAATAAGAATCATATAGAGAGACAGACAAATAAGAATCATATAGAGAGACAGACAAATAAGAATCACATAGAGAGACAGACAAATAAGAATCATATAGAGAGACAAACAAATAAGAATCATATAGAGACACCACAAATAAGAATCATATACAGGGACAGACAAATAAGAATCATATAGAGAGACAGACAAATAAGAATCATATAGAGACACCACAAATAAGAATCATATACAGGGACAGACAAATAAGAATCATATAGAGAGACAGACAAATAAGAATCATATAGAGACACCACAAATAAGAATCATATACAGGGACAGACAAATAAGAATCATATAGAGAGACAGACAAATAAGAATCATATAGAGAGACAGACAAATAAGAATCATATAGAGAGACAGACAAATAAGAATCACATAGAGAGACAGACAAATAAGAATCATATAGAGAGACAGACAAATAAGAATCATATAGAGAGACAGACAAATAAGAATCATATAGAGACACCACAAATAAGAATCATATAGAGAGACAGACAAATAAGAATCATATAGAGAGACAGACAAATAAGAATCATATAGAGAGACAGACAAATAAGAATCATATAGAGAGACAGACAAATAAGAATCACATAGAGAGACAGACAAATAAGAATCACATAGAGAGACAGACAAATAAGAATCATATACAGGCACATATAAATAAGAATCATATAGAGAGACAGACAAATAAGAATCATATAGAGAGACAGACAAATAAGAATCATATAGAGACACCACAAATAAGAATCATATAGAGAGACAGACAAATAAGAATCATATAGAGAGACAGACAAATAAGAATCATATAGAGACACCACAAATAAGAATCATATAGAGAGACAGACAAATAAGAATCATATAGAGAGACAGACAAATAAGAATCATATAGAGAGACAGACAAATAAGAATCATATAGAGACACCACAAATAAGAATCATATAGAGAGACAGACAAATAAGAATCATATAGAGAGACAGACAAATAAGAATCACATAGAGAGACAGACAAATAAGAATCATATAGAGAGACAGACAAATAAGAATCATATAGAGAGACAGACAAATAAGAATCATATAGAGACACCACAAATAAGAATTATATAGAGAGACAGGCAAATAAGAATCATATACAGGGACAGACAAATAAGAATCATATAGAGAGACAGACAAATAAGAATCATATAGAGAGACAGACAAATAAGAATCATATAGAGAGACAGACAAATAAGAATCATATAGAGAGACAGACAAATAAGAATCATATAGAGAGACAGACAAATAAGAATCATATAGAGAGACAGACAAATAAGAATCATATAGAGAGACAGACAAATAAGAATCATATAGAGACACCACAAATAAGAATCATATAGAGAGACAGACAAATAAGAATCATATAGAGAGACAGACAAATAAGAATCATATAGAGACACCACAAATAAGAATCATATAGAGAGAACAGACAAATAAGAATCATATAGAGAGACAGACAAATAAGAATCATATAGAGAGACAGACAAATAAGAATCATATAGAGACACCACAAATAAGAATCATATAGAGAGACAGACAAATAAGAATCATATAGAGAGACAGACAAATAAGAATCATATAGAGAGACAGACAAATAAGAATCACATAGAGAGACAGACAAATAAGAATCATATACAGGCACATATAAATAAGAATCATATAGAGAGACAGACAAATAAGAATCATATAGAGACACCACAAATAAGAATCATATAGAGAGACAGACAAATAAGAATCATATAGAGAGACAGACAAATAAGAATCATATAGAGAGACAGACAAATAAGAATCATATAGAGAGACAGACAAATAAGAATCACATAGAGAGACAGACAAATAAGAATCATATAGAGAGACAGACAAATAAGAATCATATAGAGAGACAGACAAATAAGAATCATATAGAGAGACAGACAAATAAGAATCATATAGAGAGACAGACAAATAAGAATCATATAGAGAGACAGACAAATAAGAATCATATAGAGAGACAGACAAATAAGAATCATATAGAGACACCACAAATAAGAATTATATAGAGAGACAGGCAAATAAGAATCATATACAGGGACAGGACAATAAGAATTCATATAGAGAGACAGACAAATAAGAATCATATAGAGAGACAGACAAATAAGAATCATATAGAGTACACCACAAATAAGAATTATATAGAGAGACAGGCAAATAAGAATCATATACGAGAGACAGACAAATAAGAATTATATAGAGAGACAGACAAATAACAATCATATAGAGAGACAGACAAATAACAATCATATAGAGAGACAGACAGATAAGAATTATATAGAGAGACAGACAAATAACAATCATATAGAGAGACAGACAAATAAGAAATCATATAGAGAGACAGACAAATAAGAATCATATAGAGAGACAGACAAATAAGAATCATATAGAGAGACAGACAAATAAGAATCATATAGAGAGACAGACAAATAAGAATCATATAGAGAGACAGACAAATAAGAATCATATACAGGCACATATAAATAAGAATCATATAGAGAGACAGACAATAAGAATCATATAGAGAGACAGACAAATAAGATCATATAGAGAGCACAGACAAATAAGAATCATATAGAGAGACAAGACAAATAAGAAATCATTAGAGAGACAGACAAATAAGAATCATATAGAGAGACAGACAAATAAGAATCATATAGAGAGACAGACAAATAAGAATCATATAGAGAGACCAGACAAATAGAATCATATAGAGAGCACAGACAAATAAGAATCATATACGAGAGACAGACAAATAAGAATCATATAGAGAGACAGACAAATAAGAATCATATAGAGAGCACAGACAAATAAGAATCATATAGAGGAGACAGACAAATAAGAATCATATAGAGAGACAGACAAATAAGAATCATATAGAGAGACAGACAAATAAGAATCATATAGAGGAGACAGACAAAATAAGAATCATATAGAGAGACAGACAAATAAGAATCATATACAGACACAGACAAATAAGAATCATATAGAGAGACAGACAAATAAGAATCATATACAGGCACAGACAAATAAGAATCATATAGAGAGACAGACAAATAAGAATCATATACAGGCCATATAAATAAGAATATATAGAGAGACAGACAAATAAAATCATATAGAGAGACAGACAAATAAGAATCATATTAGAGACACACAATAAGAATTATATAAGAGACAGGCAATAGATCATATAGAGAGACAGACAAATAAGAATCAGATAGAGAGACAGACAAATAAGAAATCATATAGAGAGGACAGACAAATAAGAATCATATAGAGAGACATACAAATACAGAATCAATAGAGAGACAGACAAATAAGAATCTAGAGAGGGACGACAAATAAGAATCATATAGAAGACAGACAAATAGAATCATATGAAGAGACAGACCTAAGAATCTATATAGAAGACAGACAAATAAGAATCATATAAGACACCACAAATAAGAATCATATACAGGGACAGACAAATAAGAATCATATAGAGAGACACAGACAAATAAGAATCATATAGAGCCGACAGGCAAATGAATCATATAGAGAGACAGACAATAAGAATCATATAGAGAGACAGACAAATAAGAATCATATAGAGAGACAGACAAATAAGAATCATATAGAGAGACAGACAAATAAGAAATCATAGAGCGAGACAGACAATAAGATCAATAAGAGCCACCACAAATAAGAATATATAGAGAGACAGGCAAATAAAAATCATATACCGGACAGACAAATAAGAATCATATAGAGAGACAGACAATAGAATCACATAGAGAGACAGACAAATAAGAATCACAGAGTGATACACGACAAATAAGAATCACATAGAGAGACAGACAAATAAAGTCATATACAGGCACAGACAAATAAGACTCATATACAGGGCACATATACAAATAAGAATCACATGTAGAGAGACAGACAAATAAGAATCATATAGAGAGACAGACAAATAAGAATCATATAGAGATAGCAAGACAAATAGAATCATATAGAGATACAGACAAATAAGAATCATATAGGAGAGACAGACAAATAAGAATCATATACAGAGACACAGACAATAATAGAATCATAATAGAGAGACAGACAAATAAGAATCATATAGAGAGACGACAATAAGAATCATATACAGGAGCCAGACAAATAAGAATCATATACAGGCACAGACAAATAAGAATCATATACAGGCACAGACAAATAAGAATCATATACAGGAACATACAGCACAAATAAGAATCATATAGAGAGACAAGACAAATAAGAATCAATACAGGCACAGACAAATAAGAATCATATAGAGAGACCGACAAATAGAATCACATACAGGCATCAGACAAATAAGAATCATATAAGAGACAGACAAATAAGAATCATATACAGGAGAACAGACAATAAAATCATATAGAGAGCACAGACAAATAAGAATCATATAGAGAGACAAGACAATATAGAATCATATAGAGAGACAGACAAATAAGAATCATATAGAGAGCACAACAATAAGAATCATATACAGAGCACAGACAAATAAGAATCATATAGACGACATAGACAAATAAGAATCATATACAGGCGACAGACAAATAAGAATCATATACAGAGACAGACAAATAGAATCATATAGAGAGACAAGACAAATAAGAATCATATAGAGAGACAGACAAATAAGAATCAGATAGAGAGACAGAACAAATAAGAATCATATAGAGAGACAGACAAATAAGAATCATATAGAGAGAACAGACAAATAAGAATCATATGAGAGACAAGACAAATAAGAATCATATAGAGAACAGACAAATAAGAATCATATAGAGAGACAAGACAAATAAGAATCTACATAGAGAGACAGACAAATAAGAATCATATAGAGAGACAGACAAATAAGAATCATATAGAGAGACAAACAAATAAGAATCATATAGAGAGACAAACAAATAAAATCATAATAGAGAGACAGGACAAATAAGAATCATATAGAGAGACAGACAAATAAGAATCATATAGAGAGACAAGACAAATAAGAATCCATAGAGAGACAAGACAAATAGAAGTCATATAGAGAACAGACCAAATAAGAATCATATACAGAGGACAAACAAATAAGAATCATATAGAGAGACAAACAAATAAGAATCATATAGAGACACAAACAAATAAGAATCATATAGAGAGACAAGAACAAATAAGAATCATAATAGAGAGACAGACAAATAAGAATCATATAGAGAGACAAGACAATAAGAATCATATAGAGAGACAAACAAATAAGAATCATATAGAGAGACAAGACAAATAAGAATCAATAGAGAGACAGACAAATAAGAATCATAATAGAGAGACAGACAAATAAGAATCATATAGAGAGACAGACAAATAAGAATCATATAGCAGAGACAGACAAATAAGAATCATATAGAGAGACAGACAAATAAGAATCATATAGAGAGACAGACAAAATAAGAATCATATAGAGAGACAAACAGATAAGAATCATATAGAGAGCCAGACAAATAAGAATCATATAGAGAGACAGACAAATAAGAATCATATAGAGAGACAGACAAATAAAATACCATAGAGAGACAGACAAATAAGAATCATATAGAGAGACAGACAAAATAAGAATCATATCAGAGACATATACAAATAAGGAATCATATAGAGAGACAGACAAATAAGAATCATATAGAGAGACAGGACAAATTAAGAATCATATAGAGACACCACAAATAAGAATCATATAGAGAGACAGGACAAATAAGAATCATATACAGAGAGACAGACAAATAAGAATCATGATAGAGAGACAGACAAATAAGAAGAATCATATATAGAGACAGACACAATAAGAAATCATATAGAGAGACAGACAAATAAGAATCATATAGAGAGACAGACAAATAAGGATCATATAGAGAGACAGACAAATAAGAATCATATAGAGAGACAGACAAATAAGAATCATATAGAGAGACAGACAAATAAGAATCATATAGAGAGACAGACAAATAAGAATTCATATAGAGAGGACATAAAATAAGAATCATATAGAGAGACAGGACAAATAAGAATCATATAGAGAGACAGACAAATAAGAATCATATAGAGAGACAGACAAATAAGAATTCATATAGAGAGACAGGACAAATAAGAATCATATACGAGGGACAGACAAATAAGAATCATATAGAGAGACAGAACAAATAAGAATCATATAGAGAGACAGACAAATAAGAATCATATAGAGAGACAGACAAAATAAGAATCATATATAGGAGCAGACAATACGAATCATATAGAGAGACAGACAAATAAGATTCATATAGAGAGAGCAGACAAATAAGAATCATATAGACAGGCACATATAAATAAACGAATCATATAGAGAGACAGACAAATAAGAATCAGTATAGAGAGACAGACAAATAAGAATCATATAGAGACACCACAAATAAGAATTATATAGAGAGACGAGCAAATAAGATCATATAGAGAGGACAGACAAATAAGAATCATATAGCAGGACAGACAAATAAGAATCATATAGAGAGAGTACGACAAATAAGAATCTATAGAGAGACAGACAAATAAAGAATCCATATAGAGAGACAGACAAATAAGAATCATATAGAGAGACAGACAAATAAGAATCATATAGAGAGACAGACAAATAAGAATCATATAGAGACACCACAAATAAGAATTATATAGAGAGACAGGCAAATAAGAATCATATACAGGGACAGACAAATAAGAATCATATACAGAGACAGACAAATAAGAATCACATAGAGAGACAGACAGATAAGAATCACATAGAGTGATCACAAATAAGAATCACATACAGGCACATATAAATAAGAATCATATACAGGCACATATAAATAAGAATCATATACAGGCACATATAAATAAGAATCACACAGAGAGACAGACAAATAAGAATCACATAGAGAGACAGACAAATAAGAATAACATACATGCATAGACACACAGGACTCACATGGAGAGACAGACAAATAAGAATCACATAGAGAGACAGACAAATAAGAATCACACAGAGAAATAGACAAATAAGAATCATATAGAGAGACAAACAAATAAGAATCATATAGAGAGACAGACAAATAAGAATCACACAGAGAGACAGACAAATAAGAATCACATAGAGAAATAGACAAATAAGAATCATATAGAGAGACAAACAAATAAGAATCACACAGAGAAATAGACAAATAAGAATCATATAGAGAGACAAACAAATAAGAATCACACAGAGAAATAGACAAATAAGAATCATATAGAGAGACAAACAAATAAGAATCACATAGAGAAATAGACAAATAAGAATCATATAGAGAGACAAACAAATAAGAATCACACAGAGAAATAGACAAATAGAATCATATAGAGAGACAAACAAATAAGAATCATATAGAGAGACAAACAAATAAGAATCATATAGAGAGACAAACAAATAAGAATCATATAGAGAGACAAACAAATAAGAATCACATAGAGAGACAGACAAATAAGAATCACACAGAGAAATAGACAAATAAGAATCATATAGAGAGACAAACAAATAAGAATCACACAGAGAAATAGACAAATAAGAATCATATAGAGAGACAAACAAATAAGAATCATATAGAGAGACAAACAAATAAGAATCACATAGAGAGACAAACAAATAAGAATCATATAGAGAGACAAACAAATAAGAATCACACAGAGAAATAGACAAATAAGAATCATATAGAGAGACAAACAAATAAGAATCACACAGAGAAATAGACAAATAAGAATCATATAGAGAGACAAACAAATAAGAATCACACAGAGAAATAGACAAATAAGAATCATATAGAGAGACAAACAAATAAGAATCATATAGAGAGACAAACAAATAAGAATCATATAGAGAGACAAACAAATAAGAATCATATAGAGAGACAGACAAATAAGAATCATATAGAGAGACAGACAAATAAGAATCATATAGAGAAATAGACAAATAAGAATCATATAGAGAGACAAACAAATAAGAATCACACAGAGAAATAGACAAATAAGAATCATATAGAGAGACAAACAAATAAGAATCATATAGAGAGACAAACAAATAAGAATCACACAGAGAAATAGACAAATAAGAATCATATAGAGAGACAAACAAATAAGAATCACACAGAGAAATAGACAAATAAGAATCATATAGAGAGACAAACAAATAAGAATCATATAGAGAGACAAACAAATAAGAATCATATAGAGAGACAAACAAATAGAATCATATAGAGAGACAGACAAATAAGGAATCATATAGAGAGACAGACAAATAAGAATCATATAGAGAGACAGACAAATAAGAATCATATAGAGAGACAGGACAAAATAAGAATCATATAGAGAGACAGACAAATAAGAATCATATAGAGAGACAGACAAATAAGAATCATATAGAGAGACAGACAGATGAGAATCATATAAGAGACAGGACAAATAAAATCATATAGAGAGGACAGACAAATAAGAATCATATAGAGAGACAGACAGATAAGAATTATATAGAGAGACAGACAAATAAGAAATTATATAGAGAGGACAGACAAATAAGAATTATATAGAGAGACAGACAAATAAGAATTATATAGAGAGACAGACAAATAAGAATCATATAGAGAGACAGACAAATAAGAATCATATAGAGAGACAGACAAATAAGAATCATATAGAGAGACAGACAAATAAGAATCATATAGAGAGACAGACAAATAAGAATCATATAGAGAGACAGACAAATAAGAATTATATAGAGAGACAAACAAATAAGAATTATATAGAGAGACAGACAAATAAGAATTATATAGAGAGACAGACAAATAAGAATTATATAGAGAGACAGACAAATAAGAATTATATAGAGAGACAGACAAATAAGAATTATATAGAGAGACAGACAAATAAGAATCATATAGAGAGACAGACAAATAAGAATCATATAGAGAGACAGACAAATAAGAATCATATAGAGAGACAGACAAATAAGAATCATATACAGGGACAGACAAATAAGAATCATATAGAGAGACAGACAAATAAGAATCATATAGAGAGACAGACAAATAAGAATCATATAGAGAGACAGACAAATAAGAATCATATAGAGAGACAAACAAATAAGAATCATATAGAGAGACAAACAAATAAGAATTATATAGAGAGACAGACAAATAAGAATTATATAGAGAGACAGACAAATAAGAATCACACAGAGAAATAGACAAATAAGAATCATATAGAGAGACAAACAAATAAGAATCACACAGAGAAATAGACAAATAAGAATCATATAGAGAGACAAACAAATAAGAATCATATAGAGAAATAGACAAATAAGAATCATATAGAGAGACAAACAAATAAGAATCACACAGAGAAATAGACAAATAAGAATCATATAGAGAGACAAACAAATAAGAATCACACAGAGAAATAGACAAATAAGAATCATATAGAGAGACAAACAAATAAGAATCACACAGAGAAATAGACAAATAAGAATCATATAGAGAGACAAACAAATAAGAATCACACAGAGAAATAGACAAATAAGAATCATATAGAGAGACAAACAAATAAGAATTATATAGAGAGACAGACAAATAAGAATCATATAGAGAGACAGACAAATAAGAATCATATAGAGACACCACAAATAAGAATTATATAGAGAGACAGACAAATAAGAATCATATACAGGGACAGACAAATAAGAATCATATAGAGACACCACAAATAAGAATTATATAGAGAGACAGACAAATAAGAATCATATAGAGAGACAGACAAATAAGAATCATATAGAGAGACAGACAAATAAGAATCATATACAGGCACAGACAAATAAGAATCATATAGAGAGACAGACAAATAAGAATCATATAGAGAGACAGACAAATAAGAATCATATAGAGAGACAGACAAATAAGAATCATATAGAGAGACAGACAAATAAGAATCATATAGAGAGACAGACAAATAAGAATCATATAGAGAGACAGACAAATAAGAATCATATAGAGACACCACAAATAAGAATTATATAGAGAGACAGACAAATAAGAATCATATAGAGAGACAGACAAATAAGAATCATATAGAGACACCACAAATAAGAATCATATAGAGAGACAGACAAATAAGAATCATATAGAGACACCACAAATAAGAATCATATAGAGAGACAGACAAATAAGAATCATATAGAGAGACAGACAAATAAGAATCATATAGAGACACCACAAATAAGAATCATATAGAGAGACAGACAAATAAGAATCATATAGAGACACCACAAATAAGAATCATATAGAGAGACAGACAAATAAGAATCATATAGAGACACCACAAATAAGAATCATATAGAGAGACAGACAAATAAGAATCATATAGAGACACCACAAATAAGAATTATATAGAGAGACAGACAAATAAGAATCATATACAGGGACAGACAAATAAGAATCATATAGAGAGACAGACAAATAAGAATCATATAGAGAGACAGACAAATAAGAATCATATAGAGAGACAGACAAATAAGAATCATATAGAGAGACAGACAAATAAGAATCATATAGAGAGACAAACAAATAAGAATCACACAGAGAAATAGACAAATAAGAATCATATAGAGAGACAAACAAATAAGAATCATATAGAGAGACAGACAAATAAGAATCACACAGAGAAATAGACAAATAAGAATCATATAGAGAGACAAACAAATAAGAATCACACAGAGAAATAGACAAATAAGAATCATATAGAGAGACAAACAAATAAGAATCACACAGAGAAATAGACAAATAAGAATCATATAGAGAGACAAACAAATAAGAATCACACAGAGAAATAGACAAATAAGAATCATATAGAGAGACAAACAAATAAGAATCATATAGAGAGACAGACAAATAAGAATCACACAGAGAAATAGACAAATAAGAATCACACAGAGAGACAGACAAATAAGAATCACACAGAGAGACAGACAAATAAGAATCACACAGAGAGACAGACAAATAAGAATCACATAGAGAGACAGACAAATAAGAATAACATACATGCATAGACACACAGGACTCACATGGAGAGACAGACAAATAAGAATCACACAGAGAAATAGACAAATAAGAATCATATAGAGAGACAAACAAATAAGAATCACACAGAGAAATAGACAAATAAGAATCATATAGAGAGACAAACAAATAAGAATCACACAGAGAAATAGACAAATAAGAATCATATAGAGAGACAAACAAATAAGAATCACACAGAGAAATAGACAAATAAGAATCATATAGAGAGACAAACAAATAAGAATCACACAGAGAAATAGACAAATAAGAATCATATAGAGAGACAAACAAATAAGAATCATATAGAGAGACAAACAAATAAGAATCACATAGAGAGACAAACAAATAAGAATCATATAGAGAGACAAACAAATAAGAATCACACAGAGAAATAGACAAATAAGAATCATATAGAGAGACAAACAAATAAGAATCACACAGAGAAATAGACAAATAAGAATCATATAGAGAGACAAACAAATAAGAATCATATAGAGAGACAGACAAATAAGAATCACACAGAGAAATAGACAAATAAGAATCACACAGAGAGACAGACAAATAAGAATCACACAGAGAGACAGACAAATAAGAATCACACAGAGAGACAGACAAATAAGAATCACATAGAGAGACAGACAAATAAGAATAACATACATGCATAGACACACAGGACTCACATGGAGAGACAGACAAATAAGAATCACATAAAGAGACAGACAAATAAGAATCACATAAAGAGACAGACAAATAAGAATCACATAGAGAAACACACAAAGAAGAATCACACACATATACAAATAACACAACCAAACCGCTGTGACAGCAACGCGGTATCGTCTTAGAAGACAACATGAGCTGTTCAAATTAAAGTATTCCCTGGTTGAATGCAAACACAGACGCCGCGATCAACACCCACAGAAATACCTCGATTTCAATTTGCCATTTCCGTGGGATACAAGTCAGCAAATTAGAAGGATTTAATGCGCTTTCTTGTAAACGTCCGTTGCGCTGACACTTGTCAGTTGGACTTCAGTGTTTACTTCTAGATGAGAAAGCAATGGCAAACTACAGAACATATAATTGCCTAGGAAATCACCTTCAAGTTGGGGTTGACCACAAGGTCCTGCAAAGAACATACAACATGTATGTTACTGTAGAGATAACCAATGCACTACATTCAAACAATATCAGCAGCTATGTAATTTAGGTATTTCAGCTAAAGTACCATTCATTTATTCATTTTATATTATACATAAATCTGCAGTATGCATCTGACGGTCATTTATAACATTGCTTTGCTGATCCAGCTGCTTCTGCAGCTTGCCTTGTTCCAGATGTAGAGGTGTTACCATTCCTCTGGAGTAAACTAGGCCGAGAGAGGGATCATGCTGCATGGGCAACACAAGGTCTTTACATTTCAGTCCAGGCTTCAAACTGTCAAGACGGCAAGGTGCTAGTTATGCATCTTACGAGATGGCAGGCAATAAATCGTGCAACAGAAAGCATGCTGAGTAGGGTGAGGACAGGCAGGCTTCGTGCAGAGTGGCTTGCTTCGCTTCGGAAGTCACGGGTGGCAAGCATCGTCTGGATCTTTTCTCCGGGGCATGCCGGTGTGCTGGGGAATGAACAGGCCGACAGATTGGCTGGCTCTGCAAAACTTGGTGGAGTACTGATGCATGATAAGGCAGACGTGGTTGCGGTCTTGTGGGAGAACGTGTACACCTCGGAGGAGCAAATGGATTACTATGGTCTGGCAAGAATGAGGCAGCGAGGAGTGACGAGGGGATCTGGCCGACGATCGACGCTCAGAGGAAAGGCGAGACGGACAGATAATCAGATTGTAACTGGAACTATTGGTGTTGGAACTCTTCGCTGGCTGCTGAGGATGGGGACGGAGCGATTATGGGAATGCCCCGAATGCTGTGATGTCGGTTCCTAAATCAATCAATCAATCCTGCAACACAAGGAAACATTGCATACAACCATCCCATCCATAGCAACACAATCACCCCATCCATGACAACACAATCATACCATCCTTGACAACACAATCATACAATCCATGACAACACAATCATACCACCCATGACAACACAATCATACCATCCATGACAACACAATCATCCCACCAAGACAACAAAATCATCCCATCCATGGTAATACAATCATCCCACCCAAGACAACACAATCATCCCACCCAAGACAACACAATTATCCAACCCAAGACAACACAATCATCCCACCCAAGACAACACAATCATCCCACCCAAGGCAACACAATTATACCATCCATTACAACAAATCATACCATCAATTACCACACAACCATCCCATCCATGTCAACACAATCGCCCCTTCTATGACATCACGACAACCTCACACCTATGTTCCATGTTCTTGCCGATTGTCTACATCCAGCCATCATGCATGTTTGTCTCCAAGGACATAATATTTCCTGTTCTTCATAGCCCTTGGGCTAGCTTAGTTCTAATTCTCTCGCCCACAGTTTTAAAGATTCTCTATCAATTTTCGAGTCTGTTCGTGAATTTGCAGCCTCACAAATTATTAGCTCGGATGTTTGTTTCATTTTAAACACTGGTCATTATTTTCTTTAATCCGTGCACGCAGTTTCCCGCAAAATTTCTCTAAAAAAGCGACGCTGAAAGATCTGTTAATTTTAACACAACATTTGTTACCACAAGCTAGTGTGTAAGTGAAACATTTGTTACCACAAGCTAGTGTAACTGGAACATTTGTTACCACAAGCTAGTGTAAGTGAAATATTTGTTACCACAAGCTAGTGTGTAAGTGAAACATTTGTTACCACAAGCTAGTGTAACTGGAACATTTGTTACCACAAGCTAGTGTAAGTGAAATATTTGTTACCACAAGCTAGTGTGTAAGTGAAACATTTGTTACCACAAGCTAGTGTGTAAGTGAAACATTTGTTACCACAAGCTAGTGTAAGTGAAATATTTGTTACCACAAGCTAGTGTGGTAAGTGAAATATTTGTTACCACAAGCTAGTGTGTAAGTGAAACATTTGTTACCACAAGCTAGTGTGTAAGTGAAACATTTGTTACCACAAGCTAGTGTAAGTGAAATATTTGTTACCACAAGCTAGTGTGTAAGTGAAATATTTGTTACCACAAGCTAGTGTGTAAGTGAAACATTTGTTACCACAAGCTAGTGTGTAAGTGAAACATTTGTTACCACAAGCTAGTGTGTAAGTGAAATATTTGTTATCACAAGCTAGTGTGTAAGTGAAACATTTGTTACCACAAGCTAGTGTGTAAGTGAAATATTTGTTATCACAAGATAATGTCTAAGTGAAACATTTGTTACCACAAGCTAGTGTGTAAGTGAAATATTTGTTATCACAAGATAATGTCTAAGTGAAACATTTGTTACCACAAGCTAGTGTGTAAGTGAAATATTTGTTATCACAAGCTAGTGTGTAAGTGAAATATTTGTTATCACAAGCTAGTGTGTAAGTGAAATATTTGTTACCACAAGCTAGTGTGTAAGTGAAATATTTGTTATCACAAGCTAGTGTAACTGAAACATTTGTTACCACAAGATCATGTCTAAGTGAAACATTTGTTACCACAAGCTAATATCTAAGTGAAACATTTCTTACCACAAGCTAGTGTGTAAGTGAAATATTTGTTATCACAAGCTAGTGTAAGTGAAATATTTGTTATCACAAGCTAGTGTGTAAGTGAAATATTTGTTATCACAAGCTAGTGTGTAAGTGAAATATTTGTTATCACAAGATAATGTCTAAGTGAAACATTTGTTACCACAAGCTAGTGTGTAAGTGAAATATTTGTTACCACAAGCTAGTGTGTAAGTGAAATATTTGTTACCACAAGCTAGTGTGTAAGTGAAACATTTGTTACCACAAGCTAGTGTGTAAGTGAAACATTTGTTACAACATGCTAGTGTGTAAGTGAAATATTTGTTATCACAAGCTAGTGTAACTGGAACATTTGTTATCACAAGCTAGTGTAAGTGAAATATTTGTTATCACAAGCTAGTGTGTAAGTGAAATATTTGTTATCACAAGCTAGTGTGTAAGTGAAATATTTGTTACCACAAGCTAGTGTGTAAGTGAAATATTTGTTACCACAAGCTAGTGTGTAAGTGAAATATTTGTTATCACAAGCTAGTGTAACTGGAACATTTGTTACCACAAGATAATGTCTAAGTGAAACATTTGTTACCACAAGCTAGTGTGTAAGTAAAATATTTGTTATCACAAGCTAGTGTAACTGGAACATTTGTTACCACAAGCTAGTGTAACTGGAACATTTGTTACCACAAGATAATGTCTAAGTGAAACATTTGTTACCACAAGCTAGTGTGTAAGTAAAATATTTGTTATCACAAGCTAGTGTACCTGGAACATTTGTTACCACAAGATAATGTCTAAGTGAAACATTTGTTACCACAAGCTAGTGTAACTGAAACATTTGTTACCACAAGATAATGTCTAAGTGAAACATTTGTTACCACAAGCTAGTGTGTAAGTAAAATATTTGTTATCACAAGCTAGTGTAACTGAAACATTTGTTACCACAAGATAATGTCTAAGTGAAACATTTGTTACCACAAGCTAGTGTGTAAGTGAAATATTTGTTATCACAAGCTAGTGTAACTAAAACATTTGTTACCACAAGATAATTTCTAAGTGAAACATTTGTTACCATAAGCTAGTGTGTAAGTAAAATATGTGTTATCACAAGCTAGTGTAACTGAAACATTTGTTACCACAAGATAATGTCTAAGTGAAACATTTGTTACCACAAGCTAGTGTGTAAGTGAAATATTTGTTATCACAAGCTAGTGTAACTGGAACATTCGTTACCACAAGATAATGTCTAAGTGAAACATTTGTTACCACAAGATATTGTCTAAGTGAAACATTTGTTACCACAAGCTAGTGTGTAAGTAAAATATTTGTTATCACAAGCTAGTGTAACTGAAACATTTGTTACCACAAGATAATGTCTAAGTGAAACATTTGTTACCACAAGCTAGTGTGTAAGTGAAATATTTGTTATCACAAGCTAGTGTAACTGGAACATTTGTTACCACAAGATAATGTCTAAGTGAAACATTTGTTACCACAAGCTAGTGTGTAAGTGAAATATTTGTTATCACAAGCTAGTGTAACTGGAACATTTGTTACCACAAGATAATGTCTAAGTGAAACATTTGTTACCACAAGCTAGTGTAACTGAAACATTTGTTATCACAAGATAATGTCTAAGTGAAACATTTGTTACCACAAGCTAGTGTGTAAGTGAAATATTTGTTATCACAAGCTAATGTCTAAGTGAAACATTTGTTACCACAAGCTAATATCTAAGTGAATCATTTGTTACCACAAGCTAATGTCTAAGTGAAACATTGTTACCACAAGATAATGTCTAAGTGAAACATTTGTTACCACAAGCTAGTGTGTAAGTGGAATATTTGTTATCACAAGCTAGTGTAACTGGAACATTTGTTACCACAAGATAATGTCTAAGTGAAACATTTGTTACCACAAGCTAGTGTGTAAGTGAAATATTTCTTATCACAAGCTAGTGTAACTGGAACATTTGTTACCACAAGATAATGTCTAAGTGAAACATTTGTTACCAGAAGCTAGTGTGTAAGTGAAATATTTGTTACCACAAGCTAATGTCTAAGTGCAACATTTGTTACCACAAGCTAATGTCTAAGTGAAACATTTGTTACCACAAGCTAATGTCTAAGTGAAACATTTGTTACCACAAGCTAGTGTGTAAGTGAAATATTTGTTATCACAAGCTAGTGTAACTGGAACATTTGTTACCACAAGATAATGTCTAAGTGAAACATTTGTTACCACAAGCTAGTGTGTAAGTGAAATATTTGTTATCACAAGCTAGTGTAACTGAAACATTTGTTACCACAAGATAATGTCTAAGTGAAACATTTGTTACCACAAGCTAGTGTGTAAGTGAAATATTTGTTATCACAAGCTAGTGTGTAAGTGAAATATTTGTTATCACAAGCTAGTGTAACTGGAACATTTGTTACCACAAGATAATGTCTAAGTGAAACATTTGTTACCACAAGCTAGTGTGTAAGTGAAATATTTGTTATCACAAGCTAGTGTAACTGAAACATTTGTTACCACAAGATATTGTCTAAGTGAAACATTTGTTACCACAAGCTAGTGTGTAAGTGAAATATTTGTTATCACAAGCTAGTGTAACTGAAACATTTGTTACCACAAGATATTGTCTAAGTGAAACATTTGTTACCACAAGCTAGTGGTAACGAAATAGTTGTTATTACAAGCTAGTGTAAATGAAACATTTGTTACCATAAGCAAGTAGTGTAAGTGAAACAATTATTACCACAAGCAGGTCGTGCAAGTGAAACATTTATTACCACAAGCAGGTCGTGTAACTGAAACATTTGTTATCATAAGCTAGTGTATAAGTGAAACATTTGCTACCATAAACTAATGTCAAAGTGAAACATTTGTTACCACAAGCTAATATCAAAGTGAAACATGTTTTTCCACAAGCTAATGTCAAAGTGAAATATTTGTAACCACAAGCTAATATCTAACTGAAACATTTGTTACCACAAGCTAGTGTGTAAGAGAAACATTTATTACCACAAGCTAATGTCTCCGTGAAAAATGTGTTACCACAAACTAGTGTCTAAGTAAATCATCTGTTACTATCATGAACCACCAATCAAATGTAACAAGAGTTAACGCCAGTAGCGACATTGGGTTAAAAGATAACACTATTTGAGAGGGTTAAAAACACCATCGACAGTAAATAGGAATCGATTATAATTCACAACAGTGGATTAAGTGATCGACAGTGAGTGATCACAGAGACTGGTCACGTGATTACACGGACAAGACTAGACTTTCAGCTCCATTGGGGCCAGGGCGGCTAAAGTGTTAACATCAAGTCACGTCAACAAAATAAGATATATTTTCCGACATCTGTAGTTGACAGCCATTATAATTGTATTAAAGTGAGATGGAAAAGAACACCAGATTTGACGGCCATCTAGAATCTTTTTTGAAATACCGATGTGCAGGTAAAGTATGTTGTGAACGCCAAGAGGCCATATTTAAACACCCACATAGTGTGTTCAGTGTTAATCATTCGTTCAGGGAAGTGACAGTGTGTAGTCAGATTTTCTATTATATATGTAAATATTCACTGAAACAGAGGACAAAGACCATGACGCCAGCTGTGACACGAGAATATGGACTCCAATGAGGATTGCCTGAATGTACGATAACTAGCAGCGTAACGTTTTGAGCGGAGCGACTCTTGGTCAAAACAAGAGCTGGTGTACAGTGAGCTACCTAATATATATTCCGCATACTCTGACACGCTTGAGTTTAGAGTCTTTTGTTCCTTGTGAATTGCTTAGTTAAAAGTGTGCCAGTTTGGATTCAAGACAGTGGGCTTATCTTAAACGCCATCACAAACATGGAATTCAGGGGAGCTCGTCCGGGATTTGAACCCGGGACCTCTCGTACAATTAAAAATGAGATAGGTCAGACAGGGTGAAAGAGGAGTGTGCCTGCAATCCAACGTCTCTGGACCCCCGAGCAGAAAATTAAACACAATTCCAGAAGAATTTGAGGACAATCACCAAGCACGTCAAAAATATCTGGAAAACTACAGATTTATATAAATTGTATCATTCATAATCACGAATAAAGGAAAGTCATAATATTACTATTACATCCTTTCATCCATCATAATTATTGTATTATAAATAATACGTTTAAAATTATTGCATATAAACAGAATAAGTACATATGCATACCAGATGTTTTCAGAATATCTAAATAGTGCATTTTGTTTTCATTGGATTTGTTAATATCATTAACTGCATGCCATTTAATGAAATTCCATAGATATCATTAATCAACAATATATTGCAAAATGAACAGTTCACATTTTTCTCATGACTTACATAAGAAGTGTATATGACTAAAATAACAAATCATGGTTATTGTAGCAATGGTACGGATTATCATAAATGGTATAATACGGGTTGAAATAGCACTAGGGGATTGAAAATTTACCTTTATTTGATTGTAAACCATTTCAATTTTGTTGTCAACTACTGAATATTATTGATCATATACTATTGCAATGTTTGATTGAATATCATTTGATGTAAACTATTTTTCAACTTTACCAATTTGAAATTATGAAGAATGTGAATAATAAATTACATATTACTTGAAAAATAATAAAATAGTAATAAACAAAATTTTTTCATAACATACTACCATAATATTATAATTTTATTAAGAAATCTTCTTCTTCTGCGTTCATACGGAGTTGTTTTTTTTTTTTTTTTTTTTTTCAGGACGTGATTGCGTTGCACCTGTTTACAGCAGTGCTGCGTTCTTGCGCCGCTAAGCCGACACATCCTACTTCTGCGGGCATTTGTTGATCGGGTTAACCTTCCCGGGGTTTTAAGAAATAATAATACATAAGAACAATTGAACGACTATGAAAAAAAAAAGTATACCTAATAAGAAAGATTGCAAACAAAACAGATTATCAAACAGACAAAACATGGTTTCACAGAATGAGACATAGGTTGACATTACGTAGGAGACATATCCATTAGAGAAATCAATCGACATTTATTAAACTACACTTAAAAGTAAATGTATGACATTAACTTCAGACAGAATATTATAAAACAGTAGAGCTAGAATGTTGACAAATACATCAACTACTAATCATAAATATTAAATAAAGAATGATTATGAATAAAATAGAATACGTATAATTAAGACTAAACTTAAGGAGGATTTTTTTAAAAATCAGAAGACGAGTTAGATGCATAGCCTTTATAGGACGTCACAGTCAGCCCCAGAAATTGTTGGCTGTTTGAGATTTATTGGCGAGTTTATGTTCAGTAGTTTGCCATTACCATTCTGAACGGCCATCACTCATACCAGAAAACCAGAGTTAGGCGGTCTACTTCCAAATCGCACGCAGCTGCGTTTCAAACGTGGTATGCTGGATTGCGAATTGCATTCATAACCCCGTGGGCTTAATCTGATAAAAACTCACAGTTAATTAGCGAAATGAGGCTTGACATTAATTGTATGGCCTGGTTATGGGGGAAGCTAGCTGGAAAACTTCGCGGCAACAGGCAAAACTGATGAGATAACAACTAAAGGAAGACACGACGCAAAAAATACATAGATGGCTTTGCAACATGGCATACCTGGGACTATGAGAATGGTGGTCGTGTACAATGACGACCAATTATGACCCACACTTACCGGCATGACACTTGATAATGATGATGAGAAATTAGATTGACCTTTATGCACCTCAACAGATGTCCTTGACCCCAACAAACAAATATATGCGGGTCAGCGTAGCTGTATGGATAAGAGAGCTCATTCCGGTGCGCTGATGCTGTGGTAGCGGGTTTAACACCTACACCTGTCAGCTGGACTAAAATATTGACTTCTCGTACATCTTGGGGAATTAAATTATATGTACTTCAGAGGCCGGAGTGGGGATTCGCTTGATGGCGAGGGACACTGGTAAAAGGGAAAGCAAAAATCAGTACAGTACACCAGAAATAGTTACACGTGTATGGATTACGTTTGAGTTCAAACAGAGCAAACGAAAAATAAAAATAAATATATTTTAATTGGTATACATTTCTCACACTATTATTCTTGCAGTGTATTTATTTATTGATATAATAGGAAGTATAATTTCTGTACAATACCTACCCCGCGGCAGTGTTTTGTTCCCCGACAACATAATTATTAAAGAAATGCGAGTTCGGATCAGGCAGTCGGAAACCAAAAGTCACAGAAAACATGGTCCATTTTTGGTCAATAGGAGCCCTTTGTGCCAGGTATTGTTACAGAATATCGATTCAAGTTTCTGGAGTAAGTCCGTCCACTGAGAAAGACAAGAACACAAAAACGCTTCTAGCTGTTCAAAAAACGGGTCTAGTTATTTTAACTAGACTTGCTTTAAAAATCTGGACTTTGTAATTGATTGTCTTAGAAGAGATCTGATCTTGCAGAATTTATATTTTGTTACCACGTTTTCTCTCTCCTTCTATTTGTATTCTATAGCTTTCTCTCTATTTCTATCTATCTATCTATCTATCTATCTATCTATCTATCTATCTATCTATCTATCTATCTATGTATCTATCTATCTATCTACCTACCTACCTACCTACCTATCTATCTATCTACCTATCTACCTACCTATCTATCTACATGTCTGTCTGTCTATCTATCTATCTGTCTGTCTATCTATCTATCTATCTATCTATCTATCTATCTATCTATCTATCTATCTATATGTCTATCTATCTATCTATCTGTCTATCTATCTATCTATCTATCTGTCTATCTGTCTGTCTGTCTATCTGTCTGTCTGTCTGCCTGCCTGTCTGCCTGCCTGCCTGCCTGCCTGCCTGTCTGCCTGCCTGCCTGCCTGTCTGTCTGTCTGTCTGTCTGTCTGTCTGTCTGTCCGACAGTCCGTCCGTCTGTCAGTCCGTCCGTCGGTCGGTCGGTCAGTCTGTCTATCTTTCTATCTATCTGTGGATCGATCGATCTATCCGTCTGTCTATCTCCCCTCCTCTCCCTCTGCCCCCTCTCTCCCCCGCTCCGTCCTCTTTCTCTCTATCCCCTCCCACGCCCCCTCTGTCTCCTTCACTCCAACCCACCCCTCTTTCTCTCTATCTCTCTCCTTCTTTCTCTCTACCACATCATTCATTACTTTTAGTGAGTCATGTAGTAGTGATTTGTGCATTTCTCCCATTCCTGTATAATGCATATCTTTTATATTGTTGCTGTTCTCAGTTAGCCTCGAATGATGTGTGGATGAAATAATGTATGAAAGAGAGTGATAGAGGGGCAGAATATTAGACGGGCCTGCGTGTCCAATTCTTAATCCTTTCAAAATAAAGTTTGTTCGTTTATAAAGTTTGTTCTCTATCTCTCTCTTTCTCTATCTCTCTATCTCGCTCCCCCTCCCCCTCCATCTCAATCAATACCCACACATGCATCATTTTATCACAAATCATATCGCAGACCTGAACAGGCAACAAGAACCAGAATTCTCGGTATTGGACAGCCAAACGTAGGCGCTATTTGGTTTTTATGTGGCCGTTTACAACTCCGTAATGCCAGGCATTCTATCAAACATGCCCATTTGTCTTACACAGAATCGAACCATTACGTCCGCACTGCCACTTCCGCTAACACGGAACGAAAACTGACGTCTGCTGTATCTGAGAGGCAGAGACAACTCGTCTCTCTATCTAAGAGGATAATTACCTCTTTTTGTCCCAAACTTCTTGTTCCTCTTACAGGGGAACTACGACACACTTAGTTACACGCCTCAGAGGTGTCCCACTTCGGCATTCATCTGTGTCAGGCGTGCTTCTTATAGACAGATTCCTTTCAAGGTAACGGGCTCTTTTTAAAAAAAAATGTGCCAGGGCATTAGCCTGAAGGCCTGCTGTTTGTGATTTACAACTGCCGTGGGATTTTTAATGTGCACAACTTACACACAGAAAGAACAGAACTCTCTTTACTTCTAAACTATCAAACCGGTTCAAGGACAAAGAGAGCTAACTCAGGGATAACCCTTCTTGTCAACGCCTGTGTGCTAGAAGACATTGGCGGTCACGACCATCCAATCCCGTCTGACATCGGATATTCCATTAAGGCTGAGTTTGTTTTCATTATTATTTGTCGCCCAATTGTTTACGTAATCCATAATATAAAATTAAAACATTTAGGAATGTGTGACTGCTGCGAAAAAGTGACAGACAATAAATACAAACACAGTGTGCATATCTTACAAAGAACGCAAATCAGACACACGGAAATCACAGTGTAAACAATAGCAATGATAATAATAACGACTGTATTTATTATTATCATCTACAGGAAATGATAAATACAGTGATTGTAGAAAGTGAAAAAAATGGGCTTTAGTTTGAATAATAGGAAGGCAGAAATCATGCTGGTGTCAAAGAAACAGATTGTGTCTAAATGTGAAATTAAAGTACAGGACGTTATTTTGGGGCAAGTGCAGAAATTTAAATATCTAGGCACGGGGATAAGATCAGATGGAAGATGCATCACTGAGATAAAGAACAGAATAGGACAAGTATAAACTGCATTCTATCAAATGATGAACTTTTGGTGCAATAAATCACTGCCGTTGAAAGTTAGAAAAAGAGTTATTGCACGTTATATAGAACCAGTTTTTAACAAACGGCTGCGAATCGTGCACAATTAGTCAACAAGCGAAAAAATCCATGGAAGCCTCGAAGATGTAGTCTTATAGAAGAATGCTAAAAATTAATTAGATAGTCAAAATGAGCCGGTCTCCCTGGTCTAGGGAGCTACACGACTTTCTTCGTAATCCCTATACTCTCGTGAGTAACGCGAGAATTGGTAGCGGTTCTCTCCGTGTCGGTAACTTACGGGGTATGTGAGCCGGCCGCTCAGAAAGCAATGGCAAACTACTAAGCGTAATCTTGCCAAGAAATCAACAATCAGCTGAAAGAAGCCGATGTTGACAGCGATGTCCTGTAAAGGATATGCTAACAAAACAAAACAAAAAGTCAAAATGAGCAATCAATACGTTTTAAAGGAAGCTGAGTCGCAAAGACAACTGATCACAAACATCAGAAAGAGGCAGTCGTTGTATTTTAGCCACGCTATGAGAAGACACAAACTGCAGCATGTTGTGACAACCGGAAAGATTTGCAGAGAGAGAGAGAGAGAGAGAGAGAGAGAGAGAGAGAGAGAGAGAGAGGAAGACAGCGTAAGAAGATTCTTGGCAGTCTTGTGTCATGGCACGGAAGGGGGTCAACACACGTGTAACCTACTAACGTTTGCAACTATCAGTAGCTCAATTCTTATTGTCCTTGACTTAGGGACGTAAATTACAAGTATTCTGAAGTCGGAGTGCGTTCGCCTGATGGCGAGGGACACTGTTAATGGGAAAGCTAATCCACACGCACAATTCAGTCCTGCAATACTAGAAGTAGTGTGTATGAACTACGCTTGAATTCAAAGTGAGAGAGCGCATAACAAATACAAAATAAAAAGAATCTTCTTCTCCGTCTATGATATTCTTAGCATTCTTTTCTGTCCATGATATTCTCAAAATACTTATGTGTCCACGATTTTCTCAACACTCTTCTGTCCAGAATATTCTCAAAATTCTTCTATATTGGTAGTATTCTCAACAATTGTCTCTGCCCACGACATGCTCACAATCTTCTCTGTCCACGATATTCTCAACATTCTGCTCTGTCCACGATTTTCTCAACATTCTTCTGTCCAGAATATTCTCAACATTCTTCTCTGTCCACGATTATCTTCTTCTTCTTCTTCTCCTCCTCCTCCTCCTCCTCCTGCTGCTTCTTCTTCTTCTTCTTCTTCTTCTTCTTCTTCTTCTTCTTCTTCTTCTTCTTCTTCTTTTTCTTCTTCTTCTTCTTCTTCTTCTTCTTCTTCTTCTTCTTCTTCTTCTTCTTCTTCTTCTTCTTCTTCTTCTTCTTCTTCTTCTTCTTTTTCTTCTTCTTCTTCTTCTTCTTCTTTTTCTTCTTCTTCTTCTTCTTCTTCTTCTTCTTCTTCTTCTTCTTCTTCTTCTTCTTCTTCTTCTTCTTCTTCTTCTTCTTCTTCTTCTTCTTCTTCTTCTTCTTCTTCCTCCCCCTGTCTGCATGCCTCCTTCCCTCCTTTCTCTTTCTTCTTCTTCTTCTTCTTCTTCTTCTTCTTCTTCTTCTTCTTCTTCTTCTTCTTCTTCTTCTTCTTCTTCTTGATCATCATCTTCTACTTCATTATTGTCGACTTCTTCTTCTTCTTATCATTATTATTACTTTTAATATTATTATTATTATTCCTCTCCCTTTCCTCATTTCCTCATCATCATCGTCATCGTCATCGTCATCATCATCATCATCATTATCATCATCATATTATTATTATTATTATTATTATTATTATTATTATTATTATTATTATTATTAATGATGACGATGGTGAGGTTCAGCAGACATCTGTGATGTGAGAGGGAAAGGGCGTGGGTGTAATCCGTCTGAAAACCATAAACATGCATTTACATGTATCTATTGAAATCCACGTCAACACTAATTGTAAAAATAACACGATCATAAAAATTTTATTCATTGAACTTTTGAACTCAATCATCACGACCTGCGCCAATTTGAGCGTTCTGTTGTCCGAGCCATGAGTTAAAAACGATTAAGCGTCCTTGTTTCTAGTCATCGGAGCCTATTGATAAATGTGAGTTAATTCTTGTATGACATAATTAACTCGACATTTCATTGAACAAGCACATTCCCTTGCGTGGAGACATAAATCTGCGACAGATAATGGCATCGTCCCATGAACATAAACTCACACGCCCCGACACAATTGCTTGTCGATGTCTCGGCATGTCCAACTTCATCATCGGCAAATATGTTTCTGTGTGGGCTCTGGCGAGACACTGAGGGGCCGGAATTTTCATATTGTTCTAAACAGTATTTAATAAAGCAGAATGTAGGGCGATCTGTGTGAGAAACAAGGTACTCGAAAATGTTATTATCCCCTTTCCCCTGCTATCCAATGGTACTGTATCAAATGCCTAGCTTTATCGGGTCATCATTAATAGCTTGTGCTCAGTCAACTGGTGTAGGCGTTCGTATCTCGCCACAGATCTCGGTCCTTGGTGTTCTCGATCAACTCTGTTGATGATATTCCTCCATGACACCGCCTCAATCCACCCAGTATCATTTTTCTTGGTCTGCATCTGTCTCTCTTCCCATTGATCTTTTCATCTGTCACGATGTTCTCCAATGTCACTATTACCATTATATGACCAAAGAAAGCTGTTGTCTCTTTCCTATTGTTGTACGAGGGGGCTTCAGATCAAAACCTTTAAAGTGTGATAGAAATAACAATTTGTCTGATTTTTCTTGTAACCTGTCAATATTGGAGCGGCACTGTGAGCTGTGCATTTCACGTGGAGTGCTTTTACATCTGTCCGCGGTTGTTTGTATCGTGAACTGCGTGTTCAGGGAAATGGAGCCCGGTCGGTTGCTGAACTAACTGGGGTTGTCTTATGCAGTAAAGTGCGGTTGCTGGTTTTCTACTGACTGCCGATTACACCGACGATGAACTGTATTTTTCGTGACGGACTTTAGTGTTGGCATTCTGGCAGAGGACTTATGCATGTATGCTTGTGCGGGCTGTTGGTTTTTCGAGACTCCTGTCTGTTCTTCTTTTCACATGAGACAGTGAGAAGCATTTTGTGTGATATTCACTGGCACAGGAACATAACATTATGGGGTGGCCCTTCGCCGTACAGTTGGAATCACGACTAACTAACGATTGAGGAAATTGTTTTTGGCAGCCATTTTAATCTTGGAGCAGATCTCAGTGAGGGAACAAATCCGCGCCCAAAGGAGACTCCAAAGATATGAATACAGCGCCAGCAGGCGAGATTACTGGTCACTGAATTAGCGCGGTTCCCAAACTATGATTACTGCGAATGCGTTAATCATAGTGTTCTCAGTTTTACTGTCACAAATGCGATTATTTCACGAAATTTGAACTTAAAGCAATTAAATGGTCTTAACATTCAAATCTCTCTTGATTCCTGCTAAAGATCATGGCACTTGTAACTCAATTAGCGACGTGTGGGGAAAAGTGCAGGATGTTGTTGTTGTTCTGCGATCAACATTTGCCATGCGTGGTGTATACAATATAGTGCGTACTACCCGCTTTCTAGTCCCGTAGACTTCTTCTGTCCTGTATCCATCCATTAGAGCATAGATCCTCAAACAGACATGTCAGGCCGTTCTATCCTGTATCCATCCATTAGAGCATAGACCCTCAACCAGACATGTCAGGCCGTTCTGTCCTGTATCCATCCATTAGAGCATAGATCCTCAACCAGACATGTCAGGCCGTTCTATCTTTTGCTACCTTTCCGTAGCTCCCTCTTTGTCCTCCCAATATTATTCAACTCTCTCTATAATTCTATTCTCCGAGTATTTTCCCATGAGATTTATGTTTGCCGTTGTGAAGTATGTACACTATGTCTGTGTTTATTATCTCTGACATTTTCGCAGGAGTTACACGTACCAATCTGTTTTGATTTCCTATTCCAGGTGTTTAGTCTCGTAAAATGCAGGTTATATTTCAATGGCTGTACACTGCTTGATATGGTGATAGGAATATGGCGGTGAAAGTACAGGTTTTATTTCAATGGAGGTACACTGGCTGACAGGATGATAGAAATATAGCGTAGATAGTGTTGGTTATATTTCAATGGATGTACTCGATGGATCAACATCACGGCACACGGGTGTAACCCATAAGTGCTCCGTTCTCCTCCTAACTCAAACCTGAGTCTGGAGAAACTCAGCTCATTGCACGAACTCCGTAGCACCAGCGAGGATCCTTAAATACTTGGGTGGATTTTAACTCGAAATTTAGCCCGGGCAGCGCCGTTAGGCTACTCTTTTTCGATTCCCAACTGCTGCCAACGGATTTTTTACGTGCGCAACAATACACACGGGCGTCCGATCTCACTACCCAGAGACCTGGGGAAATTTAATTACTAGAAGTCCACGTGAAAAAAATCCCGGTCCTCACCGGGGATTGAACTCGGGACTTCCAGCATTCGAGGCTGACACCATACCTCAAGACCACGCATCCCCCAATGGATGTACTCTGATTGACAGGATCATTGCAATAAAGCGGTGAAAGTGCAGGTTTTATTTCAATGGATGTACACTGCTTAATATGGTGATAGGAATATGGCGGTGAAAGTGCAATGTCGTGAGACAACACTGGCCCGGATCTCAGCTGTTGTCAAGACCTTTGGTTTCTTTCTTCTGTCTTCTATTACCTTATTGCCCTCGAGACGGTGCCCGGACGCTGACTTCCTATCATATAACTACAGACAAACAGATCACCGCCTGGCTATAAGATTTTAAAAAACGACATTCAAGTACAAGACAAACAGAAGAACCAATGAGTCTTGATGCGAGGATTCTCGAGGACAGTATCTTCATTCCACCAGTAGTTTGTCAGTCGTTAGTGTGTGAGTGATGTAGCCATGGTTCACCTGATCTCTCCTTTGGTTGCTTGGAACTTCTCTTGACTACAGCATAGAACAATACAGTTCTTTCTGCCCCAATGCCGCTTCTTCTACCCGTCTTGAATCGAGAGCAAAATCTTCTTTGATCAGTTGACTGGAGGAAACTCTTCTCCTCCAAGGCACATCAAGCACATCAGTTGACACAGGAAAACAATAATAAGGGTTCCTGCAAGCAAGAAGAGACTCGGTGTACCAATCCATCTCACCTGGTATTAATACATCCCCATAAGAGATAGACTGACGCTAGTTGTGTGGTCAGTTTCCCCCCCCCCCCCCCCCCTCAGACCACTTCCATGGGTCTGACTTTAGACATCTCGCCACTAGATCTGTGTAGAGCAGCCAGGTACTAGATCTTCATGTCCCTGATTAACCTCACTCACGGCAAGGATAGCCTCTCTGGAAAACACAGTCTATTAACATTCTAGGGAAGATATAGGTCCCAGGACCTCAGGTCTAAGTGTTTCCCCTATTCTGGCCAAGGGTGTTTGTCTATGTTCCAGCCATGCTGGTAAACCTTTCCTGAAATCCCAATTACCGACAGACAAAGAAAACAGAGTGTGATCCTGGGTCTGTTGCTTTTCCTCTTCCTCTCCTCGGGTATATGGATAGTCTGGAATTTATATGCACTGAACCCCATAGGTTTGGCTTCTCTTGGCAGTCCAAACAAGTTTAGAGTTTACTGGCGGAACATCCTGGTCCTATGATACAACAGCAGTGTATCCATTAGACACGCATGATAATATTATTCCTCTCTGAACAAAAGAGGTAATCTCTTAACAATCCAGAATTTAGACAGCAAACTGTGTGTGTGTGTGTGTGTGTGTGTGTGTGTGCGCGCGCGCGCGCCTCGTGTTTATGTACATGTGTCAGGGCTATCCCACCCTAACAGGTATGAAGATATTGGTAACCCTCGTCCACCCCCTAAGTTAAATACCACTCGACCAAGGTCGACATCCCTTCCTAGCTTACAGTTCCTCTATCCCCCTCAGCCGTGAAATACCCGTCATAGCTAAGCTAGATACCACTCGACCAAGGTCGACATCCCTTCATAGCTTACAGTTCCTCTATCCCCCTCAGCCGTGAAATACCCGTCATGGCTAAGCTAGATACCACTCGACCAAGGTCGATATCCCTTCATAGCTTACAGTTCCTCTATCCCCCTCAGCCGTGACATACCCGTCATGGTTAAGTTAGATACCACTCGACCAAGGTCAATATCCCTTCATAGCTTACAGTTCCTCTATCCCCCTCAGCCGTGAAATACCCGTCATGGCTAAGCTAGATACCACTCGACCAAGGTCGATATCCCTTCATAGCTTACAGTTCCTCTATCCCCCTCAGCCGTGACATACCCGTCATGGTTAAGTTAGATACCACTCGACCAAGGTCGATATCCCTTCATAGCTTACAGTTCCTCTATCCCCCTTAGCCGTGAAATACCCGTCATGGCTAAGCTAGATACCACTCGACCAAGGTCGATATCCTTTCATAGCTTACAGTTCCTCTATTCCCCCTCAGCCGTGAAATACCTTCCCGGGGGTTTCTTAGGACGTTTGACTCTCACTGTTGTGGTGTTATCCCCCATCCCAGCTGGTCCATATAGAACAGCCAAAGATCCTGGTCAGCCCTCAAGGGAAGGCAGGGGCAGACCATGGGCATTCCCCGCCATCCAAGGAGGCTTCCATACTTGCAGAGCCGATACATAGCGCTCTGGTACTGGGCTCACCCAAGGAATCGTCACGTCCTGCACATGGCTGTTTAGCCTCACTTCCGTATATTGGGCCTTCCGTTCACCATAGGCTGTTCTTCCGGAAACCAGAAGTATGCAGTCTGCAGATGACATCCACACAGTGAGCTTTCGATTCGGACTTTCCATGTAATGGATTTGCTATCCAAGCAATATTCCATTTCGTGCCACTAGGACACTTTTCCACCTTTTATGAAGCCCACACAGTGGGCTTTTGATTCGGACTTTCCACGTAATGGATTTGCTATCCAAGCAATATTCCATTTCATGCCACTAGGACACTTTTCCACCTTTTATGAAGCCCACACAATGGGCTTTTGACTCGGACTTTCCACGTAATGGATTTGCTATCCAAGCAATATTCCATTTCGTGCCACTAGGACACTTTTCCACCTTTTATGAAGCCCACACAGTGAGCTTTCGATTTGGACTTTCCACATAATGGATTTGCTATCCAAGCAATATTCCATTTCATGCCTCTGGGTCTTCATGCACCTTTAAATGTCAACCTGTATGTAGTTAAAGTAAGCTGCGGTCAACTTGAGCTTGTTGATATCTCCATAGAGCTTGTCCTCAAATGAAGCAGGTGTGGGCCAAAATATCTTTCTCTGTTCTGCATACGTTGGGCAATCCTGCAGCAAATGTTTTGCTGTCATTTTTCCAGTTCTACAATTACATTCATCGGTATCTCCTATCTTTAGTTTATTGAACAAGTGGTATTTCAGCCTGTTATGTCCTGTGCGGAGTCTGAAGATTGCTACTTGTTCTCTTCGGTCGAGTTTGTAATATGCATCATCCTTCTGATGGCCTGGATGCTCTGATTCCCATTTGGTTCTATAAGTGCTTTTTATCAACCTCTTTGCCTCATTATAGGTTATGTCTATGTCAGGCTGTGGTAGTCGTCCGCCCTCTTTTGCCAGTCTGTCAGCCTCTTCGTTTCCAGGTATACTGCAATGTGATGGGATCCACTGTATTACAACTTTTTTGGATTTCTGGCATAGACCATGGAGTGCTGCTCTTAGGTCAGTTAGTTCTGTGCTGTTATTGCTCTTCAGTATTGAGACAGCTGACTTTGCATCTGTGAAGATAGCTATTTGCTTCTCTTTATTTTCCTCCATCAGGAGCATTTCTGCTGCAGTTTTCAGAGCCTCTACCTCCGCTTTGAAGTTACTTGAAAATTTTCCAGTTGCCATTGAATGTGTTTTTTTCACTCCATTTTTTAAATTTAGGAGAACTCCTCCTCCTCCATTCTCTATTGAATTTTTGGCTGATCCATCTGTATATGCATGGGTCCAATTCCTGCTTGGGTAATGTTCTTTTATGTAGTTTAGGGTTATTTCTCTTCTTTCGGTTTCATGCTGAGTGTTCTTTTTCTCAATACCAGGAATGTTTTCTATCATCTCAGGCAGTTGCTGCTGTCGCCAAGCTGGGAACTTGTGTGCATTGTGTATGGGCTTGACTGTTGATATGTTAAGAATAGGATCTGCCCTAATCCTTCGTTTTGCAGTTTCTACAAAGTTGCTACGCTTCAGTCTTCCCTTTCCAAAACTATTAAATCTGTTGTACATAGGGTGGTCTGTCAATCTTCTAAATTTTTCTGCTTGTTGCTGGGCTCTGCTATCTCTTCTATCCTGCATTGGTTGTAAACAAGTGATCTTTTCTAGTTCATTAATAGGCGTTGTCTTCAGGCTTCCAGTTATGATTCGCATTCCTTGGTTTTGGACTCTACTTATTTTGTTAAAGTTTGACTTAGCTGCTGTTGCCCAAGCTGCAATGCCATATTCCAGTACTGGCCTCACCCGTCCAGTATATAACTTCTTGAGAACTTTCTCATCTGCTCCCCACGTTGTACCAGCAAGCTTTTTCATGATTGCCATTCTCTGCCTTGCTCTTGTTCGATTTTTCTCAACCTGTGTCTTCCATGTCAGGCGACGATCAAAGGTGACTCCTAGATAGTTTGGATTTTCTTCATGGCGCAATATTTTTCCATTCAATACCAGCTTAGGTTGCTGAGGTTTATTTGAGAGGGAGAACACTGTGCATGTTGTTTTCTCCTCACTTATCTTCACTAGCCATGATTTTGACCAGTCCTCTAGCGCTAATAAGGCTTGCTGTATTCTGCTGTTAGCTGTGCTAATATATTCTTCAGATGTCCATATGGCTAGGTCATCTGCAAAGGAGGATGTGTGTACTCTGGCTGGAAAATTTTCTGTGATGTCATTTATATATGCTAGGAATAATGTTGGTGAAAGAACTCCTCCTTGGGGGACACCTTGCTCCAGCAGCATCATTTTGCTTGTTTGTCCTTGTACTTTTGTCCTGGCAGTTCTGTTCTCAAGGTAGTGGCTGATCCATTTATACATTTTTCCACAAACATGCATGTTTTGCAGTTTTACTTTCAGTCCTTCCTTCCATACTTTATCAAATGCTTTTTCTAAATCTATCCAGACTGCTAGTGTGTGCTTTTTCTCTTGGAAGGCATCCTCTATTTCCTGAGCTATATAGGTTATTTGATCTTCAGTGGATCTGTACTTTCTGAATCCTGCTTGGTGTGGTGTTAAGAGTTTGTTTTCTTCCAGATGCCATGTTAGCCTGCCATTGATAATGCGTTCCATTAATTTTCCTACACAGCTAAGTAGACTGATAGGTCGATAGCCATTTGGTTCTTCCAGGTCTTTTCCTTTCTTTGGGACTGGTATTAGTATAGCTTCCTTCCATGCCTGTGGGACTATTCCTCTCTTCCAGCTGTTATTTAGGACTGCTAGTAGTTTCTTCTTTGCCTTGGTGCCTAGTCCTATTAGCATTTCATTTGTGATTCCATCCTTTCCTGGTGATTTCTTCTTTTTTAGGGTATTCATTGCCTGTTCCATTTCTTCCATTGTTAGATTTGCCATCATATATTCTGCTGCTGTCTCTGTATTTCTATGATGTATCTGTTTGTCTTTGATTGCTTTCTTCTGTTCAGTTGTAATATCAATGTGGTTTGCATTGGCATAGTGTTCCATTAGTGCATTTGCAGCCTTTTTTCCTGTAAGCAAGGCATTTCCTTGTTTAATTGTTATTTGTTTGTTTCTAGGTCCTTCATTGTTCATGGCTTTCACTAGTTTCCATAGTTTGTTTCCATCCCTGTCAAAATTCAGGTTTTCTGTTTTTTCCCTCCAACGATCTCTTGTTGTTTGATTTACTGTTCTTTTATATTTTGCTGAGATGGCTTTGAGAGAGGTATTCGCTTCAATTGTTTGTTCTCTCTCTGCTGTCTTCCTGGCATCTTCAACTTTGTCCTCCAAACTTTGTAGTTCTTCAGTCCAGTATGGTTTGTAATTTTTCCTCGCTCCTCTTGGAATGGACTCAGTGGCTGCCTGTATTATTGCTCTGTTTAGACTTTCCACCATTTGCTTCATGTTGCCATATCGTGTATTTATGTTTTCACAATATTTGTCTGTTAGTGTGGCAAATCTGTCCCAATCTGCTCGTTTGTAATTCCAGCGGGGCAAGGGCTTTTGCTCCTGTGGAACATACTCCATATTCATTACAAGCTTGATTGGTCTGTGGTCACTACCTGCTAATTGGTCCAGCACATGGCGATCGATTTTGTGGAGGATGTCTCCTGTGCAGAAAGCTAAGTCTGGAGTAGAAGTGGTAATCCATCTTCTGGAGTAGAAGCTCGGTGTGTCATCCGCTTTGTTGAGTAGATGGAGATTTGAGTCTATTTCCCAGTCCTCCACTTCATCTCCTCTTTTGTCAGTATCTGGGTATCCCCATCTTTCTGAACGGCTATTAAAGTCTCCGACAATAATGCAATTTGTGTCAGTTATTTTCATGTTTGAGAGTGTAAGATCCTTATCTGCTGGGCTATAAAGATTGTAAATTCTTATTTTCACGTCCTTTATCATTATATCAACACCTATAATTTCTGTTTGGTTGTCAGAGATCACAGATACTTCGCTGCAAGGTATTGTATTTCGTGTAAGTATTAGAACTCCTCCTTTATGTCCTTCGCGGTCGAAACGTGTGGCCTGATATCCCCTGACTGAAAATTTGTGCTTGGCGTTGAGGTGTGTCTCTTGAATGCATGCCACATCTATTCTATCTTTATGAAGACGCTGTGTCAGGGATTCTTTCTTGTTATAAACTCCTTCGGCATTCCACTGTAGTATGTTGAGTGTCCTTGGTATTTGGTCAATAGCTCTTAACCTACTCCTCTGTGCCTTGACTCCACAGCACAGGGGAAGGTGACCACCAGTAGTCATGGGTGGACCCCCTCGAGGCAGGGGGCCCGGCACTATCACCGCCTGATGGGACTTCACGGGATTAGCACCATAACGATTAATTTTCATCTGTGGCATCATGAAATGATAAAGTTACGTTGCACTGCTTTGTCAAGCCTGTGGCTCAGTACATCCGATTTCGACAAGCATATTTTGGGGTGCTTTCCCTAGCCTTTGACTGTCCCCAGTCTACCTACAAGGCAGCAGGTTTGTGCGTCACTTCGTCTGGTCCCTCTCCCTTGACCTGTCCGACATGGGTGACCCTACCAGTAGCTGTGCTACCGTCGGCATAGCTCTTGGGGTCATTGGAACGCGGAAGCCCCTCTACCTCGTCAAGGTGGACGCACGGCAGAGGGGTAATAGCATATACTAAAACAAGTCTAGACATCCACATAAAACATGATTTGTGGGTCTACTTACTTTATAAAATGAATTTTAGAAGGATGAGACGTACATAACTGTAAAGTATGAAGAGAAAAACAATACCAAGTAATCGGTTCTTGTATTAACGCGATCTTGAAATGGTCTTCATCCCGCCCCCCCCCCCTGGAAACCCTAAAATTCCCCCCTGGGGGGAATTCCCCACTAGTTGAGAACCACTGATCTAGAGTATAGCACGATATCTTTCTCAGGACAGTGAATTTCATTTAAGTTGGACTACAAGCTTCCGGTGAACCCAAAGATGGTCGAAGCTTGTCCTGGACCCCGAAAACTAGACCTATATACACACTATCATACTGTACAACCATGAAAATGGGGTACCGTAGGGTGGGGATTCGGTTGCCCCATCCCGAGGTGCAATTCCATTTTGTCACATGCAGGTTATATTTCAATGGGTGTAAACTGGCTAACAGGATGATTGGAATATGGCGATGAAAGTGCAGGTTATATTTCAGTGGATGTACACTGGTTGAGAGAGCCACGTGACATCTGGCGGTGAAAGTGCAGGTTTTATTGTCAGAACAAAATGCTACATCCTCATCCAGCTTTTGGGTGCCAGTTCTGTTGTCTCTGTGCTGGCGTATTGTTTTTAGACGATTGCTTGAAAGCGGCAAATGAGACTAAAACATTATATACAACAATAAGAAAGAGACCAACCTTTGGTCATGTGATGAGAAGAGAAGCACTGCAGAACATCGTGAAACTGGAAAGATCAATGGGAAGAGAGGCAGGAGCAGATTCAGAGAAATTATGCTGGGTGAACTGAGACAGTGTCATGTAAGAATATCATCAGCAAAGTTGATCCAGAACACCAAAGACCGAGATCTGTGGAAAGACATGAACGCCTACGCCAGCTGGCAGGGCACATGATAACGCTTTCTCATCCATTGCTCAAACCTCCATGTTTGTAACTCCGATAAAATGAGCAATTATTTTCAGTATCATGACGTCACAGTACAATAGTTGGTGGAAGAAAGTCGGTTCCTGACATTTATTGACATTCCATTTCTAACCTGCCAGTGTTTCCTTCAATCCTTTAATTGTACTTGTTAAACTGATTATTGCTTATATTTTGTGTTTTAAACAGACCAGTAAGTCTAACAACCTGCCGTGCACGCCTGGAGACAGCTCTACCCAGATGATATCTGTTTGAAAATAAAAAGGCAGCTAGCACGGGGCTAGTAAGAAAGAATCACCAAACAAACAAACAAAACTTGAAGTAGACGGTAATCTTTATTAGAATACGATCAACCACAAGTAACAAAATGGACCTTTAGGCTAAAGCCTTAGTCAGCACAGATACAACAAACACAACTGCATTAAAAACATTATATATATCGCACCCCCACCCTCCCACCCCCACCACACACACACACACACACACACACACACACACATACATACACACATATATAAGTTACTCATTTGTAACTTACTTATCAATTTCAGAACTAGTAAGAAAGATACAGCGGTCACATTTGGCCATATTATATGAGGAGAAGAATTAGAACATGTGACAACTGGAATAATCTGTGGAAAGAGAAACAGAGAAATGCAAGGAGGAACATTCATGCAGGTTTTTTTTTGTCAAAGCGCAAAACTATGTCATCAAACGAACTGACACAAGCTGTTGGAGATTACAAGATGTGGAGATAATTCGTGATTTGGTGGATTCTCATTTCAAAATGTCTCTGATGACGTTTTCAACAACTTTCAGCAAGAGTTTACACGAGGAAGGGGAATCAAAGACGTGTGAACAAGGGCAGAATTCGCAAAGGAAATAACAGAACAGATCTTGAAGGAATGTTGCAAACTGAGGGAATTGTCAAACAACGACTAATGGATGAGGGTAAACATTTGCGAGCCTGGTTGCAGGGGTGTGAGGAATTAGACCGCTTGTTATCGCTAATGTATTCAGAGAATAAAAACATCTACAACCGACCCTTGATACGCTTCCTGCAAAAAACTAAACGTGCAATTTGCATGTATTGAAATCGTCCCTGTTGAGTTTGGCACATTTGAATACTTTGAAGCTCTGTCGTGGATGTTTTGTCGTGTTTTATCCACGGATTATTGTGTTTGTGCAACGCAATTTTGATAAGTCGAGAGCATTGTGGGTTTATTAATCTCTTTAAGTGGAGGGGGGGGGGGAGAGAGAGAGAGAGAGAGAGAGAGAGAGAGAGAGAGAGAGAGAGAGAGAGAGAGAGAGAGAGAGAACGATAGAGAGAGAACGATAGAGAGAGGGATGGAGACAGAGTGTGTTTAAATGGGAGGGCAGACATGTGTAACATGGGGAGACATGACTGTAATGTGGACACAAGATGGAATGCAACAATAACAGGCTATAGTGGTCTACTGTTAGGGCCCCAAATATTGACCTCTTGAACTTTAAGAGTTCAGTGATATCTGAGTCGCATTTCCTGGTCCCACGTGTACACTTTCACCATCTCTTGGCACAGGTCATCTTACATTCACAACCAAGAGACACCAAACATCTTACATTCACAACCAAGAGACACCAAATATTTCACATTTGTTTTTGTTATTTCAACAGCCACAACTTTCCATATGATGTAAGACTCTCCAATAATATGACAATAATAATATATCACATCACAATATAACACATCACAATATAACACATCACAATATAATACATCACAATATAATACATCACAATATAACACATCACAATATAACACATCACTATATATCACATCACAATATACTGGGGGGGGGGGGCTTCAAATAAAAACCTTAAATGTCAAGATCGTGCGTGCGTGCGCGTGCGTGTGCGTGCGTGCGTGCGTGCGTGCGTGTGTGTGTGTGTGTGAGTGAAAAGATTCTGAAAAGTTAAAGAACAAATGTATAATTTGTCGGTGTAGTCATCATTACGGCTTAATGCAAGTCCTCATCATCATCATCATCATCATCATCATCTTCCACTTCTGCCGTCAAGCGTCGTGGGGAGGAATAATTTGCGTTCCAGCGCCCGTTGGACGGCACTGGATAGTGTCATTCCGTGTGGTTGTACAATGTCTTTGATGTCGTCAATCCATTTTCTTCTTGGACGTCCTCGTGGTCTCGTCGCAGATGATCTTTGATGTAAGGCCATTGATGGTAGTTGCTGATGTTGCATTCTAACAACATGGCCAAACCACTTGATCTTCTGTCTTTCAATAAATGTGGCACAAGGTGTTGATCCCACAGTCTGTCTGATAGTAACATTTCTTACTCGGTCTCGGATTGTTAAGTTGGCAGCTCTCCTCAGGCATCTCATTTCGCAGGTGTTGATTTTGCGAAGGTGTAATTTGGATAAAGTCCAGGTTTGAGATTGGTAGCATAGGGTTGGTGTGAATATGCTGTTTATTATCTGTCGTTTTGCGGACATGGGTATGTTTGGATGTTTCAGTAAGGGTGATAGTTGATATGTAAGTGCACTAGCTTTTTGACATCTGATTTCAATTTCTCTGTCTGCAAGTCCTCGAGAGCCGATAAAGTGTTTGGATTCCTGCAGACAAACATCCTCTTGGTGGCATGTGCTGTACCTCTTCATCGGACCGAAAAGTCTGTCACAGACATCACGCTGCTTTGTAACTTCCTACTCCACTCATACACTTGCTGGACTGACAGGCATGCGTCACCACACTGGACCGTCGTTCGCCGATGAATTTCTATAAGTTTCACCCCTTCGCAGATTTTTTTTAAAAAACGGATACAGAACGCTGCTTCTCTTTGTTGCATGTCAAAAGTGGGGCGCCCATCTTTAAACTGTCTTTATGACGTCACCGTGTTCATCTGCACCGTGATGTCACGTGCTTAGGCCTCTTGGCATCATTAACAACAATATTGACAGGTTACAAAACAATGGCATGGTTATTGTAATTTCAATCCCACTTTTAAGGTTTTCATTTGAGGCCTTCTCCGCTATAAGAGAAGAGATACATAAATAATCCTCATTACAATAGATACAGAAATGTATATGTCTACACAACAGATACAAAAATTTACTTGAATAATGAAGACATAAACAATATATTGCACGATTTATTGTCTGGCATATTTCGCTGCATTTCGGTACATACTGCAGAATTCACACAACATAAAATTTAAAAAACTAGATAAATCCTTCAAGCTGAAATATACACATGCTCGCACAGTAATGTCAATTGTCTACCACGGTAATTTTAAACTGACTAACATGTCTTTATGTTTGCACAAAACTGGCTTGTGTAGCTTAATCATTATGGCTTCTGCAAACTTTAACAAGCGAGTTTTTTTTAGTGTTAAACAACACGCGAAAGACATTGTCTCTGTCAGTCAGAGTCTCCAAGTTTCACCAGTTTCCTTTGCAGAAAATCCCTCTCGCTGGGGTCTCCCACAGAGACTCCATGTTTCACCAGTTACCCTGCCTCATGCATTATCATGCCTGGGGTGGCTTTAATGTTCTTTGTCCACCTTCGTGTGAGTTGATCCATTCCACTTCCTGGAACAATCTCTCCATCACCATCTTCTCCAAGCCACTGTCGTTTAATGTAACCAAAGTATTTCAGTTCCTGAGATGTGATGATGTTCATCAACTCGTTTTGTTCGATGTTCAGATCGTGTAGTGTCAGTATTTTTTTCTTGATCCATGAGATTCTTAGAAATTGTCTCCAACATGTCTGATCAAATGCCCTGATTTTCTTCTTTAGCTATCGTAGAATGGTCCACAATTATTAGCTTTATGTTGCTGTAGAAAATAGACATCTTCAACATTGTTACTATTATTTGCAAGTCGGTTTTGTGTCACTGTCGCTTAACGCTGTTTAACCTTTGCATTGCTAAAGTCAGGCGGACAGACTGGTTGTGTCTGCACCCCTTGATGGGGAACTGGTGCATGATAAGGCAGACGTGCTCAAGGATCTTTGGGATCGCAAACAGTGCAGAAGAACTGTCAGATCGTCACTGCTTGGGGAGAATGGTGCTGCAGGGAGTGGCCAGAGGATCTATCTGACTGACGCTCAGGACCCAGAGGAAAGGCTAAACGGTCACATAATTATGACTGCTATTGGTACCATTAGTACTGGGACTCTTCCCTGGCTGTTGAAGATGAGGACGGGGCACGCATAGGAATATTGACTAAAGTTTTCTTCTGATTTCTATCGATCAGTTCCCAGCGTTAATTATATAGCCAACGTATTCAAAGCTTGTGAGATTTTTAATTTCTTTATTGTTGGCTGTAATTTTTGGTTGACATATAATATTTTTGGCCTTTGGGAATTATTTTTTCTTTATGTTCATCAAGTGATTATTATCTCCTGTGTGTCATTTGACAGGTAGGATTAACTGTTCTAATTCCTTGACACGGTTTGGGGCGAAGGTCGTATCATCTGCATATCTGCGTTTTGGAATCTGATCTCCACAAATTATGAATGAATTAAAATTGTCAGTTTTCTTCATTTTTGCCACTTCTCATTACTTTTAAGCGCAGAAGCCATAAACAATACGTTGCACGATTTATTGCCTGGCATATTTGAAACTCGTCAGGTGCATACTGCAGAGTTATACACCATATGAAGTGAATAGATAAATAATACTTTAACTGAAAAAATAAAACACATAGTCACAGGTATTATTTTAATGTGGAGCCTCTGTTATTCCAACGGCAATTTCAAATATAACACCAACTCCTTCTGTTTTCATAGCACTGGTTGGAACAGTCTAATTGCTAACGCCTTACTATATTTGGACAACCGTCTGTTGCTTGTCAAATACAGTGGACGAAACGCTCTTGCTTTGCTACGTTATGGCCGTATTTTAAGAGCAGTTGAGAAATCGATGAGGACGGCATTTTGTAGCTTTGAACGCTCATGGATTCCTGAAGACTAATCAACTCTCTTTTCCACCCACTCTGGTATATGTTAGGTGACTCGATTTGCTGAAACTATCTGACTACAACACCTATTACTACATGTTTTAATCGTTGTCACTGACACAAAAGCCGATATAATCAGTCCGGACCAGGACCAACTCGTAAGAGTGCACAAGATAAGAATCAGGGTGAATAAACCCACAAAAACCACGGACCTCAACAATAACTACAGCTGAAAGAAGCATAATTTTGAATTTTTGTTTTTAAAGCAAGCAAGCGCGTTTTGAAACCAACAAACGAAAGACTGCGGAACCTAGTAGGCCCAACCAAGAACCGATCTTTATCAGGACCAACATAAGATAGAAACGAAATAACCGGGCAGCACAAAAACAACCTCATCCGACAAACAGAGCGGAACCAATAAAACCAGTATGAATCAGGACTAACAGTCCACACAACCAGGGATCTCAACAATAACCACCGCTGAGGAGGCAGGTTGAACCAGATCGAATTTGGAATTTTTTTATTTTTTTTTTTAAAATTGGAATTGGAATTGGAATTTAATCGTTTTAGCTTAAGTTCTATTCACGTATTCACGCCATATAATATATAATTGTCTTGTTAAAAAATAGGGTTAATGTAGTACTAGTTAATCAGACTATTAACCATACACTACAAACCGAGAGACAGGAACAGCAAGGGTTAACTGTGAGAAAACACTAGAAGAAACAATTAGTTTCTGTTAAATATTGAGCACAACCCACTACTGGCAACGCCGATCGCATTCTGGTATGAACCTAAGGCCTATCCACGTCAATATGGAAGCACTATACTCGAGTTTCGTCCTCATTTGAGCTCGTCAGTAGTGCATATCCCTGACCGGATCCGGAAACAGTCCCGGATCACGCGTGTAAAGCGGGTGTGTAACCACGCGGCACACACTGGACACACCAAATTATCACAACAAAACATCACCACGCTACCCATCGTAGGCTATGCTCAATGGTGGTCCTAACAGGCTTTCATATTTCTGTTAGTTAAACTCAGGGAGTTCGTCGGTTCAAGGGAAGCTCAGGGGTCACAAGCGAATACTTGAAGGGAAAACTAGCTGGACTCCGCATTCAGGCACGGGACAGCTCAGTGACCACACGCACACAGACTTCAGTCGACAATTCTACACAAGTCATCAACCCTATGCAATCAAAAGTTTGCAACTTCAAGATGGAAGTAGATTTCACGCAACAACTAGTTCCGCCACAACGTTACAACGAATTACAGTAAGTTCTGCTTTGACTGTTTGCAAGGACAATAGTGAGTCAAACACAGGTTTGCGACCAGTAGAGAGAGAGAATGTGTTAGTCGACGGTATCACAGGCGTGACAGTAATTGTACAGGGTGTATATTAATGACCGTGCAGTGTTTGAAAATATTGCCGGTCCAAGTTTTGTATTCACCCTCTGTAAAGTTCATGCAACGGTAAATACAAAACTTGAACTAGTAATATTTTCAAACACTGCACAGTCATTAAAAATACACCCTACGTGAAAGAGATGGCCACCAGGCGTACAGTCTGCAGTGGACAATGGACAAGCACCTGAACGTCTGTGGAAGAGTGACCCGGCAGGCTGCAGAAGTGCGGTTTTGTGTGCACCCTATCGTAAAATAATGTGGTCGAGCTGCCACTGTACGTCTTGTCAACTCCATTGAGCACATCTGTAAGCAGAAGTTTGTAAGCGAGCCAAGTGAGGGGACTAGTCACAGTTATTGGACCTGCCACCCGATACACCCCTAGACACCACCCGATACACCCCTAGACACCACCTGATACACCCCTAGACACCACCTGATACACCCCTAGACACCACCTGATACACCCCTAGACACCACCTGATACACCCCTAGACACCACCTGATACACCCCTAGACACCACCGGATACACCCCTAGACACCACCGGATACACCCCTAGACACCACCGGATACACCCCTAGACACCACCGGATACACCCCTATACACTACCAGATACACCCCTATACATCACCGGATACACCCCTATACACCACCGGATACACCCCTATACACCACCGGATACACCCCTATACACCACCGGATACACCACCGGATACACCCCTAGACACCACTGGATACACCCCTATACACCACCGGATACACCCCTATACACCAACGGATACACCCCTATACACCACCGGATACACCCCTATACACCACCGGATACACCCCTAGACACCACCGGATACACCCCTAGACACCACCGGATACACCCCTATACACCACCGGATACACCCCTAGACACCACCAGATACACCCCTAGACACCACCGGATACACCCCTATACACCACCGGATACACCCCTATACACCACCTGATACACCCCTATACACAACCTGATACACCCCTAGACACCACCGAATACACCCCTATACACCACCGGATACACCCCTATACACCACCGGATACACCCCTATACACAACCGGATACACCCCTATACACCACCGGATACACCCCTATACACCACTGGATAACCCCTATACACCACCGGATACACCCATATACACCACCGGATACACCCCTAGACACCACCGGATACACCCCTATACACCACCGGATACACCCCTAGACACCACCGGATACACCCCTAGACACCCCCGGATACACTACCGGATACACCCCTATACACCACCAGATACACCCCTATACACCACCTGATACACCCCTATACACCACCAGATACACCCCCATACACCACCGGATACACCCCTATACACCACCGGATACACCCCTATACACCAACGGATACACCCCTATACACCACCAGATACACCCCTAGACACCACCGGATACACCCCTAGACACCACCAGATACACCCCTAGACACCATCAGATACACCCCTAGACACCACCGGATACACCCCTATACACCACCTGATACACCCCTATACACCACCTGATACACCCCTAGACACCACTGAATACACCCCTATACACCACCGAATACACCCCTATACACCACCGGATACACCCCTATACACCACCGGATACACCCCTATACACCACCGGATACACACCCCATACACCGGATACACTACACCACTGGATACACCCCTATACACCACCAGATACACCACCCATACACCCCACACCGGATACACCCCACCACCGGATACACCCCTACACCAGATACACGGATACACCATATACACACCAATATACACCCCTATACACCACCAGGATACACCCCTATACACCACCGGATACACCCTATACACCCCTAGACACCGGATACACCCCTAGACACCACCATACACCAGATACACCCCTATACACCACCGGATACACCCCTAGACACCATACACCACCGATACACCTACCACCGGATACACAGATACACCCCTATACACCACCTGATACACCCCTAGACACCACTGATACACCCCCAGACACCACTATACACCACCAATACACCCCTATACACCACCGGATACACCAATACACCCCTATACACCAGACACCACCGGATACACCCCTACACCCTATACACCACCGGATACACCCCTATACACCACCGATACACCCCTATACACCACCGGATACACCCCTATACACCACCAGATACACCCCTAGACACCCCCAGATACACCACCGGATACACCCCTATACACCACCAGATACACCCCTATACACCACCTGATACACCCCTATACACCACCGGATACACCCCCATACACCACCGGATACACCCCTATACACCACCGGATACACCCCTATACACCACTGGATACACCCCTATACACCACCGGATACACCCCTATACACCACCGGATACACCCCTATACACCACCGGATACACCCATATACACCAACGGATACACCCCTATACACCACCGGATACACCCCTATACATCACCGGATACACCCCTAGACACCACCAGATACACCACCGGATACACCATTGGATACACCCCTAGAACCACCAGATACACCCCTATACACCACCGGATACACCCCTATACACCACCGGATACACCCCTATAACCACCGGATACACCCCTATACACCACCGGATACACCCCTATACACCACCGGATACACCCCTATACACCACCGGATACACCCTTATACACCACCGGATACACCCCTATACACCACCGGATACACCCATATACACCACCGGATACACCCCTATACACCACCGGATACACCCCTATACACCACCAGATACACCCCTATACACCACCGGATACACCCCTAGACACCACTGGATACACCACCGGATACACCCCTAGACACCACCGGATACACCCCTAGACACCACCGGATACACCCCTATACACCACCTGATACACCCCTATACACCACCGGATACACCCCTATACACCACCGAATAACCCCTATACACCACCGGATACACCGCTATACACCACCGGATACACCGCTATACACCACCAGATACACCCCTATACACCACCGGATACACCCATATACACCACCAGATACACCCCTATACACCACCGGATACACCCCTATACACCACCGGATACACCCCTATACACCACCGGATACACCACCAGATACACCCCTAGACACCACCAGATATACCCCTAGACACCATCGGATACACCCCTATACACCACCGGATACACCCCTATACACCACCGGATACACCCCTATACACCACCAGATACACCCCTATACACCACCGGATACACCCATATACACCACCGGATACACCCATATACACCACTGGATACACCCATATACACCACCGGATACACCCCTAGACACCACCGGATACACCCCTAGACACCACCGGATACACCCCTAGACACCCCCGGATACACCACCGGATACACCCCTATACACCACCAGATACACCCCTATACACCACCTGATACACCCCTATACACCACCGGATACACCCCATACACCACCGGATACACCCCTATACACCACCGGATACACCCCTATACACCACCGGATACACCCCTATACACCACCGGATACACCCCTATACACCACCGGATACACCCCCATACACCACCGGATACACCCCCATACACCACCGGATACACCCCTATACACCACCGGATACACCCCTATACACCACCGGATACACCCCTATACACCACCGGATACACCCCTATACACCACCGGATACACCCATATACACCACCGGATACACCCATATACACCACCAGATACACCCCTATACACCACCAGATACACCCCTATACACCACCGGATACACCCCTATACACCACCGGATATACCACCGGATACACCACTGGATACACCCCTAGAACCACCAGATAACCCCTATACACCACCGGATACATCCCTATACACCACCGGATACACCCCTATACACCACCGGATACACCCCTATACACCACCGGATAACCCCTATACACCACCGGATACACCCCTATACACCACCGGATACACCCCTATACACCACCGGATACACCCCTATACACCACCGGATACACCCCTATACACCACCGGATACACCCCTATACACCACCAGATACACCCCTAGACACCACCGGATACACCCCTAGACACCACCAGATACACCCCTATACACCACCGGATACACCCCTATACACCACCGGATACACCCCTATACACCACCGGATACACCCCTATACACCACCGGATACACCCCTATACACCACCAGATACACCCCTATACACCACCGGATACACCCCTATACACCACCGGATACACCCCTATACACCACCGGATACACCCCTAGACACCACCGGATACACCCCTAGACACCACCGGATACACCCCTAGACACCACCATCACTGTTAGCAGCAACGCCCTGAATATCATGGCAATAACCCTGCAGGATGCACCTGGCGAGATGCAGCGCAGTATGCCAGGCAATAAATTGTGCAACATATTGTTTGTGACTTGTGTGTTTAAATCCACTTATGGAATGTATTGTTTTGAGTTTCTCAGTACATTCTCTGATTAGATGTTGAACAGGTATGGGGAGAGAACTCTTACTCTCCTTAGCAATTGAAACCAGTTAGTTGTGTTTTTTTGTTTTTTTGCCTTTTAGCGGATCAAATGTGCTAGAAACATTTAACGACGTTCCACAATTCTTAATGTTTAACATAGCCAAAGACCTTGCTGTAGTCTGGAAGCAAGTACGAAGATCTATATTGTATTATCTACATTTCTCAAAGATGTTTCTCATGTTGAAGAAGATATGGTTCCTGGGTACCCCTGCCCTGTCTGAAAGTTGCCCGTAGTTACTGTTGTCCACCACATTGAGATACAGTCAACTGGTGGAAATTATCGCGCCCAGGTGTTTTCTGCCAGCACTTCACGAAGTACACAAAACATGAGGCAAGAGGGAGGTTAGTTAGTTAGTTGTATGTTTATAATGTGATGGGGAAATCTGTTTGGGACACCGTCATGAATACTCTCAGTCGACAGGAGACCCGGCTGACAACCCCAGAGATTGCAAATGAGAATTGGCACGTGTTATGTATAGTCAACACTATTGTACGGCACAGAATCCTGGACAATGAACAAGCAGTTAGAAAGTTTAATACAGGCCCTGGAGATGTGGATATATAGAATCATGTGTCGAGTTTCGTGGAAACAAAAATACAGAGGTTCTTGAAAAACTGGGAATGAAAAAAAGAGTTGATAAAAGAAATAAAGAAAGCAAGTGAAATATTTCGGCCACGTTAAAAGACATAACTCACTTATTATTAAAAACCATACTCGAGGGTAAGGTTGAAGACAAGCGAGCAAGAGGTAGACAACGATACAAGTGGGAAGATAACATCAAAAGATGGACGAACAGCAATCTGACAGAATGAACGCTTACAACTACAGCGAGAGACACAGTGTTGTCAATCCATTGCAGCCAACCTTCATTGTGGAGACGGCACCCGATTGACTGATGTCTTTTACAGGACGCTGCAGCTAACCCCAACATGTGGCTGTTGGTAATTTACTAGGCACGTCACAGTTCATTAGTCTGCATGAGACATGAGGGAGATAATCCACCTGTAACCTAGACAACTACGCAACATCGAAGTTCGCTCCCTTAGACACATTGTAACTCCAGACATGCCTTATTCTAGCCTATGTTTGGGTAAAATGGCCTTAATGTATATTTCTGCCAGGTGTATTGGTGTTACCTTTAGTCTGGAGTAAACTAGGCAGGCCGAGAGAGGGATCATTTACAAAAAAATTATGGCTTATTCCTCCAGGGGCTAGAGCCGTCCCATCAAGTCCCCACGTCCATGTGTGACATTCGATTGACTGCCTTTGCTTGTGGCCCTGGCAAGATCAAGTGCAGATACTATACACTCTGATCTTTTTTCATGGTCTCTGCAATTCAACCCATGTTTTGTGCTATGGAGAGCTATAACCCCATCCCTGGTCTTACCGTCATGGGGTGTAGTTATGTCTATTTTTGAAGCACAATGTAACAAACTATAATCTGTCCAGATAGCCAGGTGCTAGTGAGTGTATTGCTGCCAAAACCTAAATTCTGACTCACACATTTTACATATAGTCTTTTTTCTACCCTGGCGTGTAGTTAGATCTTAGTCTTCATTCATTGTTGACATAACAACATGCGTGTCATATTGATGCTCAAAAAGAATCAAGATGACATCTCACAAATTGGAAAACTTGAAAGGATGTGAGTACAGTGCAGACCTGATAAGGCGAACTCACATGGGACTGTCAGAAGGTTCCAAATCACAGAGGCCACCGACTTGAATATTCACAGCTCTGTGGAGTTCCTCTGGCTATCTTATAACCTATTAACCGCCGTCGCGGTGCACTGTCTATTCTCCTGTGACGCACTTGCACATTTCTTCAGCCCAGCACGAATTGATATTCCAGTGCAGGTGGCAAAGCTTCTACCCAGAAGGTGGCATGGGTGAAACTCATTGGTATTTTGTCAAATGTTTTAGAGAGAAAACAACTAAAATGTCTCGAAACAAGGTACAAATTTACAGCAAGAGAAAGACACCTAGAGTCATGGCCCAGATGGGCCCAATCCCTAAGAGTGTCAGGAAGATAAACGGCCAAAACATTCTGGAAGTGGGACATCATCTGACAATCAGACGCCTCTGGTCATGCTTCCTCCATGGCAGAGTTTGATCATCACACCCCATGACACCAGCCCTCAAAGTGGAAACAATAGTAACACTGCAGACCACCTGTGAATGTTCTAGAAGGCAACTACAGGGAATTACACACAATAGAAACAAGTCAGCCAATATCCAACCAATCGAATCTCGAAGTGACGGGCTTGCCATGCCTGGTTGTGGGCCTGCACTCCACTAGGGGCCTCAAGAGCAAAAGAAAAAAAGAAGATTAAGACCATGTTTACATAAAAATGTAGAATGAACATGATCTGTAATATTTCATGCTGACTTTCTGAAAGCCTGTTAGGACCACCTGAGTTGAGAGTGAACTTGCAGCAGATGTTTCTTAATGCAGTGTGTGTGTGCTTGAACAAAACAAATGTAACACTACCATGAACAATTTGCTGCTGTTTGAGACACACATACTGTAACATCTGGCTCATTCAGCCACAACGTAATTAACACTAACCATCACACACAACTAGACCAAGCTTCGATCATTGTCCTGCAAACAGCAAAAACAGAAAGTTGTTTAGCAACAGCAAGTCAAGCTATAGACACAATATTTTTTATTATGATCCTATTTCCACAATTATTGTTAACAGTGTACATTAGGACCCTGTCACACGTCTGTAGGTGTACAGGGCACACAATGCCAAGCCCATATTTGTATAGACCAGTCAGCACTACAGGGCTGATGTGGCCTGTAATATACTGGCCGCCTTGTCTTCCCAAGGCATTTCCTACTACCCAGTTTAGGTTGGGTTGACATGGAAGAACAAGTAAATATGGTGTTCCAAAGTTGTGCAACTATTTTACACTGCAATACCTTAATACCTTTAAACTATACAGGTACAAAATGTGACACTGTTTCAAAGGTTGGTGAATTGTTATTGTTATCTTCAAAACCATGATGTTTGATTAATGTTAACACAATCTGGGCTGATACTGCAGTTTTCACATATTTTTAAACTGTATTTGTGAAAGTTCTATTAGCTAGCAAGGGTCAAACCACCACTTAACATGTCTTGGGGAAGTGGTGAAGCCACTTGCCCTGCACTCAGAAAGTCAGAGCTTTTGTTTTCAGACTCTGTCCCTTGGTTCACATGTGCAATTTGTCTAAGACCCCCATGCTGGAAACACAGAGTTCATGCTCCGTGTGATGCTATTGGCAGGCACAAGCAACTCTGTACAGAGAGACTGAGTCATGTGTGATAAAACTCCAGGGAAATGAAATCAATTCTCTAGCCTTTGACCCTCTTTAACCTTTGAAGGCAAAACACACATAAAAGACATCTTTCTACTTTGATTAGATGAACTCAAGTCTCCACAAAGATGTAATCTGAAGAAGAAATATCAGCATTGGTAGACAACTTCACATATATAACTTTCACACAATAAATGTGTAAAACACACACTAAACATTCTCTGTAAAGACCTAATGATTTTATGTTTTAGTCCTTATCCAAGAAGGTTAAGAATATATATATATATAACAAAACATCAGAACAACCAGCCAATCATTTAGATGAGAATTGTAGGAGACATTGTATGCACTTAATTTTGACCAAATTGTAAAACTGTCTGTCGTTTCTAGGAGAATATCATCAATCACATTAATAGATTATGTAAAATAGGAAGTCAAATTATATGAATAAATTATACAAAACTATGTGAGTCTGTATTATTTACAACATAACAATTAATGTAAAATAAATGGTACACATACAAAAAATTAGACCTGGAATAAAGGTGCAAATTGCTGTTCACTAAAACTGACCAATGATAACAATATCTTCAATTGGGTAACTGGGGGGAGTCGGTTGATACGGACATGCTAAAAATCTGTGGAGGAATCATGGCCAACCCAGACTTCCTCCCAGCCAGCCTGTATGAGCTGTGGAGGAATCATGGCCAACCCAGACTTCCTCCCAGCCTGTATGAGCTGTGGAGGAATCATGGCCAACCCAGACTTCCTCCCAGCCAGCCTGTATGAGCTGTGGAGGAATCATGGCCAACCCAGACTTCCTCCCAGCCAGCCTGTATGAGCTGTGGAGGAATCATGGCCAACCCAGACTTCCTCCCAGCCAGCCTGTATGACTGCTGGATCGTGACATGGTTGTAATCGGGTATGCCTGTCAGCACATGTGGAGCTCCAGAAATGGACCTGGCAAACACTGTTGATTTCTGAGCTTGGAAAGGGAAGATAACTCTGGGACCAAATCAGGAAGGAAGTGTCTAGACTGACCTCACTCTGATGGATGCAAGCCCTATCTAGGGATCAAATAACCTGAGCACTAATGCATCAGACTTAACACCCAGTCTTCTAGATTCACAGCCAGCCAACCAACCAGCCAGTCAACCAACCAACCAATCAATCAACCACCCAACCAATCAACAGCCCTATCAGCACAAAGAAAAGCTGAGACAACATTTTTAAAAGTATTTAAGTGACAAGAAATAAACTTTGCATGTATTCTCAACTTGTTATATTGTATAGAGAACAGCAAGTAGCCCATAATAAGTAAATATAAAATAATAAATAACATTTACTGACTAGCTATGTTTCTAAAATCTTGAGACAAGAGTCCTTAAAGCAATGTTCAGTAACAATAAAGATCACAGATAGGGTGCACGCTTATGTTCCACAAGTAAAGAACGACATACAATGATGTAAAACCTTGATCTCCGGGAAGGTTAACCCGGTCAACAAATGCCCGCAGAAGTCAGATGTGTCGGCCTAATGGCGCAAGAACACAGCTCTGCTCTAAACAGACACAATGCAAACACGTCCGGAAAAAAAAACTCAGGATGAACGCAGAAGAAGAAGAGGAAGAAACCATGACCTGTTCTGCATCAGTGTTCTCTGACCTTGGGGCGTCGAGGAAAACAGGGTCTTCCAATCTTGCAAACTTGGATCAGCACATCAGAAACTTGATATATTGAGGAAACGCGCGAAGACGTGGAAACCAAACAATGTGTGATATGACAGTCTTTATTGTCTTCCACTGACATTCCTTCTTCTTCGTTCCAATTTCAAGGGGAGTGTGTCAGATTTCAATCTTTGATGATGTCAGTATCATACTGGGCCACCTTAGTTCCCAGACCATGGCCGGGTACCCATGGTATTAACCTCACCCTACCCGGGAAGCATGAGCTTATACAAGAATCTGGCCTCGAGAGGGATTTTAATTCAGAGCCACTGTGCCAAGTGCTGTAACCACTACACTACTGCAGATTCTACTTACAGGATGGGCCAAGTTTGTCCTTTCCTTGATTACTACTTGTACAGTAGAGTATCGAAGCTGACAGACCCCAGCAGTCTGACAATGTCCAACAGATTATCTCACAAACAATACAAGTGAAGAATGGCAAAGGGAACAATATGTCAAGCTCTTTTAAATGACATGCCCCATGCAAAAGTCAATGACAACATCAATGCCGTAAATAGATACAAATCATCTAATTTTTCCATTTAAATACTGACATGCCAGAGTGAATAGCCATCTAAACCATTTTAATACCCAGTACGTACCTCAGTACTGATATTGTTCTCAGCCTTATCAAACCAGTGACCACATTCTAAGTGTCCGGTACATTCACACACCTGGGGCAAGCTGCAACAACCGTCTGTACCTGTCACAACCTCACCCTAAAGAAGCTACGGAGGATCTTCATAAGAATGGCACTGGGCTTCCAAGAGCAGACAATTCTTGCTGCCAAGAGCAGACAAATCATTGCTACCAAGAGCAAACAACTCATTGCTGCCAAGAGCACACAACTCAGCATCATTGATATTAGCAAACACAAGATCAATAACAGAAACTTTAGTGTTGAGGGGGAAAAGGTCTTAGTCCTGTACAGATCAAATCAAATAGTTTCACATGGAGGTCAGCATGGCTGAATGGATAAGGAGTGTGCTCTTAAATTTCCGATGCACTGATGCCAAGGTAGCGAGTTCAAACCCTACACTGGTCAGTTAAACTAAAATGTTGACATCTTGTCCTAGATCTGAGGCCACAAGTTACAAGTACCCCAGAAATTGGAGTGGGTTTGCTTGATGGTGAGGGGCATTAGTAATAGGGACAGCTAATCCCCACACAAAAATCAGTCCAGTGCACTAAAAGTATTAGCACATGTGTGAACTACGCTTGATTTCAAAGCAAGTGAACGAGGGGAAATAACCGTGTTCAAATGAATAACTTAAAAACTGTAGCTTTGATAAACCCTGGAACAAGCCTCAATAAATATAATTCGTTGTACAGCACAAAATAATAGAGTATATGCCAGCTCAAATTTTCCCATCACACTCAAATTCAAGCATTGAAGAAAATATTAGGTATATGGAATATATGACAATAAAACATATGTATTTAGTTGATATTTTGTCCCGTAATTACATAAATGCATGTATATGTAAAAATAACATTTTAATACCCTTATTATAACCTACTTACTGAACAGGGTAGATGAATAAATCATGTGTCATAAAAATATGTGTTCATTAACAATATCTTGCTTACTTAGACAATAGGAAGCATGATATGAAAGTTATGACTGCATGAAAGGCAAAATTCAGCAACAATCTGAAACCAACATAAGATAAAGATAATTCCATCTCAGATACTGCCACATAGGTGTCGTTTGGTTTCCCTATGATATTCACACCATTTATCTATTGACACAAATGTGTCTATTCACACCATTTATCTTTTGACACATATGTATCTATTCACACCATTTATCTATTGACACAAATGTGTCTATTCACACCATTTATCTTTTGACACATATGTATCTATTCACACCATTTATCTATTGACACAAATGTGTCTATTCACACCATTTATCTATTGACACATATGTGTCTATTCACACCATTTATCTATTGACACAGATGTGTCTATTCACACCATTTATCTTTTGACACATATGTATCTATTCACACCATTTATCTATTGACACAAATGTGTCTATTCACACCATTTATCTATTGACACATATGTGTCTATTCACACCATTTATCTATTGACACAGATGTGTCTATTCACACCATTTATCTTTTGACACATATGTATCTATTCACACCATTTATCTATTGACACAAATGTGTCTATTCACACCATTTATCTATTGACACAAATGTGTCTATTCACACCATTTATCTATTGACACATATGTGTCTATTCACACCATTTATCTATTGACACAAATGTGTCTATTCACACCACTTATCTACTGACACATGTGTGTCTATTTACACCATTTATCTATACATCTGACTTAAAAATATGTCTCTGCATGGGTTTTTGGGAGTGCTTTCCCCTATTACACTGAAGGTCTTCATCATATAGAACACAACCCAGGCAACCGTTAACCCTAGATAGTTGAACCTCTCTACTTATTCCAGCATTATTTCAATAAAAAGCATTATTTCAATCAATAGCAAATTACAGGATAACACAAATACAACAATATAAGACATGCCCAAAATACAACACTTAACAATATCATCAGGAAGCATGTCTTTGCAGAAAGCCACACTTATTACAGCCCACTGGACAGACTCTCAATCCATCATTAGTTCCCTGGCCTCATACATGTTCATGCCCAGAGTGTCCACCTTCAAGTTAGTGGGCCTGCCTCGTCTGCCAGGAACCATGCCTTCCATTATTGTTGTGTTAAATCCCTGCAGGGTCACTCAACTCCCCAGACTTGATGCTGTTGACATTCAGCTCCCCAGACATGATGCTGTTGACATTCAGCTCCCCAGCTGTTGACATTCAGCTCCCCAGACATGATGCTGTTGACATTCAGCTCCCCAGCTGTTGACATTCAGCTCCCCAGACATGATGCTGTTGACATTCAGCTCCACAGACATGATGCTGTTGACATTCAGCTCCCCAGCTGTTGATATTCAGCTCCACAGACATGATGCTGTTGACATACAGCTCCCCAGCTGTTGACATTCAGTTCCCCAGACATGATGCTGTTGACATTAAGCTCCCCAGCTGTTGACATTCAGTTCCCCTGACATAATGATGTTGACATACAGCTGCCCAGACATGATACTGTTGATTTACAGTTCCCCAGACTTGATGCTGGTGACATTTAGCTCCCCAGCTGTTTACATTGTGCTCCCCAGACATGATTGCCATATCGCGTCGGAGGCAAGAGTCAATGATTTAGAATAAGATATGAAAATTATGGCAGACGGAACAAAGAGAGTTAACTGAGTAGCGGATGAATACACAAGTCGCTACATGACGTCACGGCGGACTACGTCACCATAGTTAGTCAAGTTTTGAAACATCATGGAGATGGGCGGACTTGATCACAACATCGAGGTATCAACAACAATATCTAACTGAAAGACGTTATGGACATGATATATGATATTACCGCAACATCAGGAAACAAGGGCACAGTCTGGAATGCGAGGAACGATCGGGGATGAACGCGTGGCGCAGAAGAAATGAAGAGAATAGTTTGCATCACAACTTGCCGATCGATCAACAGTTAGAGGTCATAGCATCAGCACAGACATAGATCAACGTAAGTCAACGGTAGAATGAAGAACGTAATGTAAGTACAGCGCGATGGACCACATGCAATTTAATTGTCATTTATTTAGGAAATAAGATGGAATCGGAATCGGCAGCTGACATTGTATATTTATTAATAATTATTTGTTATATTTTGACCGGCCTTCCCATCAACATGGGAACGGTCATATAGTAGCCTGTGCGACCGATTACCATTAATAAACTTTGATTTGACGTGGAATGCCATCGTTGCTGCCATCATTGTCGTTGACATTAATATTTGGTTCCCATTGATCTGCTACATTGTTTGTTTGGACGGCGAGCGTAATTATATAAGACACATTACAAGAGAGAAACACTCTAGCAATGATGCTGTTGACATTTAGCTCCCCAGACATGATGCTGTTGACATTCAGCTCCCCAGACATGATGCCATTGACATTAAGCTCTCCAGACATGATGCTGTTGACATACAGCTCCCCAGATATGATGCTGTTGACATTTAGCTCCCCAGACATGATGCTGTATGTAAGCAGCATCATGTCCAGATCTTGAAATCCGCTGGACTTCAAACTTGGTGAGTTATTTTCAGGCTGGTTCCACACTGATGATGATACTAATGATACAGTAATGTGTCACAGCATGGAACCAGAACAGCATCAGATACTTCGGAGGTGGAGGGTAGAACTCATTGACAGCATCAACATATTAGATGGATTATACACCCAGCTGTTGTCTAGAAATGTTCTTACTAGTAGAACAGTCAACAGAATAAAGAACAACAGAACAGGAAAGGAACAAGCAGATGTGTTACTCGATTAACTGCAGAAAAAGGATTGCTTTCATCAATTCTGTGATGCGCTCATCACTGATGACCAGAAGCACATTGTAAAGACGTTTCTAAAACCCACATCATCTGTGGACGGCAGCCAGCCTGATGTGTCCACAGCGACGACAGCTCCATTGTGGACGGCAGCCAGCCTGATGTGTCCACTGCGACAACAACTTCATCTTGTGTTCAGACAAATGAAAGTGCATAGTTCCATGTAAAAGTACTGATTCCTTAGAAATTACTAGTCATTCCCGACTGCCTACCTAAATTTCCTGCGGAAACACTCGTGCAGCAGTTCCATTCCTTATACCCCATGACGTGCACGAGAAACCCGTCACCCTTCCACAAGTCATCTCGACTCTGGGAGAAAGTGTCTGTCTTGGTTATCTAGTAGTTTACAAGTGAAATACACCATTGACAATTCTTCTGTGTATTTCGAAGCATGTTATAGTTTAAATTCAAGTTATATAATTGCGACCTTGTTCTGTGTATTTCTAAGCATTTTTTTTTTTTCAATAAATCAATAATTTACATTCAAGTTATATAATTGCGACCTTGCTCTGTGTATTTCTAAGCTTCTAAGTTTCTGGTCAAGATAGCGGCGGACAGTTGTGTTGTTTTGTGACCATTCCCTTTTTCGCGTTGGAGATAGATTTTTTCATCTCTTGTGTGTAATTTGCGTGCCAGGATGTAAAACCAGGAGTTTCTTCTCAAGATGCTACGGAGTTTTTGCATTGAGCGAAGCAATCCGTGAGTGAATTTTCGCAGCAAGTGTGTTTCTGTGGTGTTCGGTTTTTCAACATGGCGGAACAATGTTTGTGCTCTGTGCGGAGGGCAGTCAACATTTTTATTAAGCGACGGGGACGACGGGAAGGCCGCAAACGGCAAGGCATACAAGGTGGGGCAAGGCGTTTTAGACTCAAGTGTGACCATTTGGGCCTCAGGAATACCCGTATTCTATATTGGAACTGTGACAGCGTAAAACATGGGGGCCCTATTCTAGAAAACCTGGTATACAGGAACAAAATTATAGTGCTCAAGGAGACGAGACTGGGTGATCAGTTATTCCAAATTGCCGGCTTCAAATGTTTCCACAAGAGGAGACATCTGGGAACGGCGATTCTCATTTGCGACAGCATGGTGGCATCAGAGCTAGACATGTCCAGTTGGGACTATGACAACTTACAAATACAGGCGGTAAGAGTTCAATCCGGTCTACCATTCATGTTGGTTAATGTTTATGCCCGTTATGCGAGCGTGGATTCCCGGACGTGGCAGTGCTTAACCCTTTACAAGGCAAAACGTCTATTTGCAGCCGGTCGCTTAAATGAGCGGATAGGCCGATTACGTCCGATACTATTATGCATTGTAAAAACACGATCTCTCGGCTTTCCGACACTTCTGATGGCTACTTTCGCTTTCGCCGATAGCTTGACAACGTGGTCACCATTTGTAAACACCTACTATGAATTTGAACGGACTTTTACGGACTTTTTTTTGATAGTTTTCGGGGCGTTTACGCTGTTTTTCAAAACGGATTTTGGTGATTCTTCAAGTGATAGCCGAGATTTTGCTAGGTTCAATTTAAGTGACATTAAAGGGCACGAAGTTGACTATTAATCGGAGCTAGATATCAGTGCAAAGCGTTACTTTGCATTAGCAGTCTGAGTCGGACTTTAAAGAAAGTGATTATGATTCTGAAAATGTGTTTGTAAATTGCCGTATAGATGACGGAAAATCACAAACAACATGCTGTATTTCGTAAATATTTGTGTTCATATATGAATTACCAACAACAATCACGTGAGTAACATATTCTGCATGCTTTTCCCTTCATTGTGTTGTTTATTTAACTAAAATCGGTTGACTAACACCTTATTTGTGATGTTTTTACTAACGCAACCCGAAATTTTACCGAACCTGAAAAAATCTTGCCTGTTCAGGGCTAAAAAATGGACAAGCGTCTGCCCTGTAAAGGGTTAAGTGACATATTAGGTCATGAGAGAAATGTTATTTTCTGTGGCGATTCCAACGCTAAAGGCAGATCATGGAGAAACATTTCCTCCGACACAACGGGGGAGGAGCTTGAGACTGCAGTGGAAACCATTGACCTGGTTTGTATCAACAGTGGCTGTGTTACCAAGCAGTCCAGGTGATGAGAACAGTGCTATTGATCTGGCGCTGGTTTCACCTTCACTCACTACAGTGTGTAGATGGGGGTGTCCTAGGGTACCAGGGCAGCGACCACCACCCATGCAGCATATTGGTGAAGAAAGGCAGAACCAGGCAGCACAAGTTAACAGTCAAGACTTTCCAGTATGACAGTACAGGACAAGATTTGGTGAGTAAAATAATGCGCGACCAGCGCAGAAAGCTTCAGGGCAGGAAAAAAAATCTGAGAGCAGCCACCGTGGTGGATTTTTGAGGTGGAGAAGGCCTGGGTGGATAAGCGTAGTGCAGTAAGGAAATGGCAAGACTGGTTAAGGTGATTAAAAGTGAGAAATGGGCAGAGGTATGTCAAGAGTAAGCACAGACAAGTCACTGAAATTCTTCTGGCGACTACATAAAATCATGAGTGGGGTAGTCAAGAATAAGAGAATCTCTGACTTCCAAGGTACTGACCTCATCTGGCAGAGGACTGACGAGGACAAGGGCAAAGCACTCTTCAAACGCTATTTAGAGCAGAGCAAATAGACAGACATGAGAGGTCGAAATCTTGCCAAGGAGGTCACCTCAGACAGGTGCAAGGCCCAGAACATTTAAGATGAAGACACAGTGACAGTGAAAGAAATCAAGGCTATGCTTCGACAAACAAAAAACAGCGCTCCAGGGCCAGATGGCATAAGATACGACGACATCAATAGGTGTACCGACGAGCTAGAGAAACTAGCAGACATGTACAACAACAGTATAGGGAGTGCTAGCATCAAGGAGGAATGGTTATACAGCTATCTGATTCCCTTGCCGAAGCCTGGCAAAGACCACACACAAATACAGGGATATCGAGTAATAACCATGCAGAATAAAATAGGCAAACTGCTGGAGAAGTTAACTGCCAGAAAAATATCAAGCCAGCTAGAGAGGCAAGGTGTTTTCCCACCTACACTGGGATGGTACCGTCCCAAAAGAGAAACCTGGACCAATGCAGCAGTTTTTGCCCATGATGTTTATGAAGGTTTCCACTCAGACATTGATCTTGAGGACGCGTACAACAGAGTACCATTGGATTTCTTAATGCTTCAGCTGCTTAAACGCAAGATAAGTCCTTTCCTCCTTAGTTGGATCGCTGCAGCCCTCTTCCAATGGAAAGTGGTTTTCAGATGTGGCAGTTGGACTTCCGAACCAACAAAAATATATCCTGGCCTACCACAGAGACCACCATTATCTCCGGTACTGTTCAACGCCTACACTGTGAGAATCACCAGCGAGCAGATCAATGGACCGAAGAGGAAATTGTCATACGCCGACAATGTTTTAGTGTATCATCAGGGTAAGGATAGAGAGCAGGTTGCTGTGGAACTACAAACAGAACTCAATCGCATAAGTACTTGGTGTGTTGAAGCTGGGGCAATGGTCAACCCAACAAATGCAACAGTGACATGGTTATTGTTGAATAATCATATTGTCAACACTCCAACACCAACGGTAAATTTGTGTTCAGAGACTGTGGAAAGAATGCAGGCAATGTGAAGTCAGTGTGTGTCCGGCGAAGTCAGTGTGTGTCCGGCGAAGTCAGTGAGTGTCCGACGAAGTCAGTGTTTGTCCGGCGATAGTTTAATTCTGAAGTTAACGTTTAATTTGAGGATAATTTACTTTACATTATACGAGGACATCGTGAGTATTGTTTGTGCCATTCTTGTACTTTGTTACTGCGCTTTGTTTAGTTTATTCTACAGTTTAGTTATAAGTAAATATAACCGTGCCGCCCTGACAGACAATATTTTGTTATATTGTGCTTCAAAAAGGTATAACAGCTAACACCCATTACGATAGCGAATGTTACTAATGTTCACTGGAGAACTAAGAACCTGGCGAGGAGTGGGTACAAGTGCCAACAAATTTCTGTACGTCCTTTTCAGTTTGCATCCAACTAGACAGAAAATGCAGACAAGAAAACCCGGCAGCTGTGGAGGCGGAAGTACAAGCGTTGATTTTCGAGAATTTGTTAGACGGTGATACTGTCATTTACACACATGGGTCGGTCATCCGACATGTGAGAAGCTCATGGGCCTTTACAGCTCAGGCCAGAGGGAGAATTGTGAAGGAGGACTCTGGTGCTTTTGTTGAGACCACAAGTAGTCTGACTATGGAAGTCATGGCAGTAAGTAAAGCAATAACATGGCTCAAGACACAGACATTCACTAGGGCATGTTTCCTTAGCGACTCAATGAGCATGCTCAAGAGGATAGAGATGGGGTGGTTCTGAAGAGAGTGGTTGCTGTCTCTGGAGCGATCTCGGCTGGCAAAGATTAGTTTCATCTTCATGCCAGGGCATGTGGGAGTACAAGGAAATGAGCAGGCTGACAAGCTCGCAGGTAAGACTACTGTGAAGGGCGAACGTGCTCTACGAGAAGTAAGACTTTTGCGAGAACTAAGTCATGCAGACTGCGATAACAGCAAATTAAAAGAGGTGTGGGCAAACAAGAACACTATGCAGGAAGCCAAAGAAGATTGATAAACCAACACAGAACTGGTGTCGTTAGCCGCTACACGCTGCGAGATTTGCTGAGGAGGGGATTCGAGTACTTATGGACTGAATGGTTCAATATGCAATGAGGATGATCTGTCGACTAACTAACCAACTAGACATGATGCTGTTGATATACAGCTCCCCAGACATGATACTGTTGACATACAGCTCCCCAGACATGATGCTGTTGACATTCAGCTCCCTAGACATCATGCTGTTTACAGCTCCCTAGACATGATGCTGTTTACAGCTCCCTAGACATGATGCTGTTTACAGCTCCCCAGACATGATGCTGTTGACATACAGCTCCCCAGACATGATGCTGTTGACATTCAGCTCCCTAGACATCATGCTGTTTACAGCCCCCTAGACATGATGCTGTTTACAGCTCCCTAGACATGATGCTGTTTACAGCTCCCCAGACATGATGCTGTTGACATACAGCTCCCCAGACATGATGCTGTTGATATTTAGCTCCCCAGACATGATGCTGTTGACATTTAGCTCCTGAGAAATGATGCTATTTACAGCTCCCCAAACATGATGCTGTTGACATTCAGCTCCCCAGCTGTTGACATTTAGCTCCCCAGACATGATGCCATTGACATTCAGCTCCCCAGCTGTTGACATTCAACTCCCCAGACATGATGCTGTTGACATTCAGCTCCCCAGACATGATGCTGTTGATATTTAGCTCCCCAGACATGATGCCATTGACATTCAGCTCCCCAGCTGTTGACATTCAACTCCCCAGACATGATGCTGTTGACATTCAGCTCCCCAGACATGATGCTGTTGACATTTAGCTCCCCAGACATGATGCCATTGACATTCAGCTCCCCAGCTGTTGACATTCAACTCCCCAGACATGATGCTGTTGACATTCAGCTCCCCAGCTGTTGACATTCAACTCCCCAGACATGATGCCATTGACATTTAGCTCCCAAGACATGATGCCATTGACATTCAACTCCCCAGACATGATGCCATTGACATTCAGCTCCCCAGCTGTTGACATTCAACTCCCCAGACATGATGCCATTGACATTCAGCTCCCCAGCTGTTGATATTTAGCTCCCCAGACATGATGCTGTTGATATACAGCTCCCCAGACATGATGCTGTTGACATACAGCTCCCCAGACATGATGCTGTTGACATTCAGCTCCCCAGACATGATGCCGTTGACATACAGCTCCCCAGACATGATGCCGTGGGCAAGCCAGTTGGAGGTCAGCATGGATGAAAGCACTCATTTTGAAACTTCCGGTGTGCTGGTGGCGAGGTAGCGGGTTCGACTCTTACACTGGTCAATTGGACTAAAATGTTGACTTCTCTTCTTTGACTCAAGAGCATAAATTACAAGTACCTTAGTACCCTGGTACCAGGGATGCACTAATCCACAGGCAAACATCAGCCCAGTGCACTAGAAGTACTAGCACTGTTCAAAGCCAGTCCAAGGAAAAAAGCCAATTTTCCTTGATGTTCAGATGATGTAGAGCTTTCTTTGATGTTCAGATGTTGTAGAGCTTTCTTTGATGTTCAGATGTTGTAGAGCTTTCTTTGATGTTCAGATGTTGTAGAGCTTTCTTTGATGTTCAGATGTTGTAGAGCTTTCTTTGATTTTTGAGACCTTATGGAGCTCTCTTCGATGTTTAGACCTTTTGATGATTTTTTTTTTTTTTTTGCATTCAGACCTTGCAGAGCTTTCTTTGATGTTCAGACTAAGTAGAGCTTTCTTTGATGTTCAGACCCCATAGAGCAACTGTATTTTCTTCTCCTGGATTCATGCATGCTAAAAATGTTACCCCCACATGTAGGTTCAAAGGCACCGATTTTCTTCTTTAGTGTTTGTGACATGAACAGTCACAAACACTTGACTATATTTTCACAATAACAAAACTATGCCAATTTGTAACAGGTGTCAGGAGTAGAACTTCAAACCGTGCTGGTAGTTCAGTCGGAACGGAAGCGAGCTGGAGAGAGCAGACACTTCCCAGTACAAACTGCGGGACAGGAAGAGGCGGTACAATAACACCCCCGCTATTGACTGGCAGATCAACACTCCCATGGTGATGAACTGAAATAGTAAACAAGATACAAGTAATTCAATTGCAGATATGATATTAGGCATACAAAATTATAAGTTTAAAACAAAGGTAAAGGTCAGTTTTACACGCCTGAGGTACATTGGGTTTATGGAACTATATCCATATTTCTATAGACCAAACAGCACTGAGTGGCTGATATGGTTGCCATCATGCATGACGAGACTTCCCAAGAGATTTCATGGAACCAATTTCAAACTGGGATGACCTGGGAGCCCAGGCCAATTTCTAAAATTCAGCACCAGCATGATGTGCATTTAAGTCATGACCACCTGTACAGCAGTCGAGCATCTAGCCACTACACTACAGATATGATCAGACTACATATACTTAAATTGGTATGAAGTAACAAGTCCTATCCTCGAAGCTTTATACAGTATCTTACAAAGAAATTTCTCCCGAAGCATTTTCTCGCCACGACCCAGTGATGTCAAAGGCTCATCACATTTTACTGGCCTGCATTATCCTCTTTGGACAAAACTCCCCTTCAAATTAATATCCGAACTGTGGCTGACTTGGTCACAAGATGATTAATCTCAGCCTGGCGATGGACCCTAATATAACTTCTCTTCTGAGTTTGAATGTGGTAGAGGTAATAGTAGAATGGTACGGGGCAGAGAGAAAGAAGGAATAAGTGGCCAATCTGTCCTTCACTTTAGCAAGTGACGAGCTTCAGATAGTTAACCCCATTCATTATTGCCTTACATCAGAAGGCAGAGGTTGTAACTGTTCCAGAGTGCAGAAGCAAATAGAAATAACAATTAAATGAACATTCTTCTTTCATCTACTGTCTTTTGTCTAGAGTCAGGTGGGTGACGGACCTTTTCCAAGTCATCCACATGTATCAGAGAGAGAGAGAGAGAGAGAGAGAGAGAGAGAGAGAGAGAGAGAGAGAGAGAGAGAGAGAGAGAGAGAGAGAGAGAGAGAGAGAGAGAGAGAGAGAGAGAGAGAGAGTAGTGTACCCATGAAGTTTAGTGTACCCAAAAGGTTTAGTGTGTTTAGATGATATTGTGGTTTAGTGTATCCTTGAGGTTTGGTGTATCCTTAAGGTTTATTGTATCCTAGAGATTTAGTGAATCCTTGAGGTTTGTGTATCCTTGAAGTTTAGTGTATCTTGAGAGTTAGTGAATCCTTTGAGGTTTAGTGTATCCTTGAGGTTTAGTGTATCCTTTAAGGTTTAGTGTATCCCTTGAGATTTAGTGTATCCCTTGAGATTTAGTGTACCCTTGATACTGTGAATCCATCTATTTAGTGTCTTCTTTTGGCATTACATCCAAATCTGTTGTGATTATATGCATTTATCAGTTGTTGACCAGGTTTCATTCTCATGTCCAAACCACTGTAAATGTTCTCTTGATGAATTCATTGCACGTTGTTACACCTATCATACTTCTGGTGTCATCGTTTCTGCCTCTTCTGGAAACCGCAGTCATTCGCCAGAATGTGGTTTCACCCGTGACAGGTTTACTTTGGTAACATTCTTGTTTACAAAACAGTGAAACAAACGTTAGAGACCGCAGCATATTACCTTGTCCCGCAGGTATTCGGCGGTCACCCAGGAGGTTAACACCACAGCCGGATAACACAGAAACCACATCATACACAGCTGGTGAGACCAAAAGAAATAAATATTAACTAGGACAGTTCTTTCTTCTTTTTTATACAAAACTAGCTGCCCGGCCCGGCTTCGCCCAGGCTCTGGCAGGGATCTATCTATCTATCTATGTATCTATCTATGTATCTATGTATCTATCTATCTATCTATCTATCTATCTATCTATCTATCTGTCTGTCTGTCTGTCTGTCTGTCTGCTTGTCTGTCTGTCTGTCTGCTTGTCTGTCTGTCTGTCTGACCCGGCCCGGCTTCGCCCAGCTCCTGGTGGGGAGCATCTCATTTAATTCATATAAGTAGTCATATAAGCTCCCGTTCCCGACTATCTATCTGTCTGTCTGTTTGTCTGTCAGTCTATCTGTCTGTCTGACCCGGCCCGGCTTCGCCCAGACCCTGATGGGGAGCAAATCATTTAATTCATATAAGTAGTCATATAAGCTCCCATTACCGACTATTTGTCTGTCTGTCTGTCTGTTCGACCCGGCCCGACTTCGCCCAGGCGGGGAGCATCTCATTTAATTCATATAAGTAGTCATATAAGCTCCCGTTCCCGATCTATCTATCTATCTATCTGTCTGTCTGTCTGTTTGTCGTGTCTGTCTGTCTGTCTGTCTATCTATGTATGTATGTTCGGCCCGAACATAACAACAAAATATAGATAGAATAGAAGAATAGATAGAAAATATGATTGGAAGAGATCTATCTAAAGTAAACTTGGCTCCCGTTCTCGACTATCTGTCTGTCAGTCTGTCTATCTGTCTGTCTGACCTGGCCCGGCTGCACCCAGTCCCTGGTGGGGAGCATCTCATTTAATTCATCGTCAATCAACTCATTTAATCTATAGCCAGGGGACTTAACTTAAGATATAACAATGCTACTAAAAGTTATATCCCTTTTTTTATATATTTTTATATTTTCTTATGTTCAGTCATGTAATTACAAAATTAAATTTTAGGAATGTAATAGCTGATAGCTGATAGATAAAACTATGACAGTTGGTTGCACAGGAATGAAAGGAAAACGTGTAGAAAATTTCATCTCAATCGGATGGACCGTTCGCGAACGCATAAAGGACGGACATACATACATACATACAACGATTTTTATATATATAGATTACAAAATGTTAACAGAGTTTACAGCAAGCAACAAGTTTCTCCACTCTTGGACATGTAATAACAGATTATGGCAGATGTAAAAGAGAACTGGTATGACCAAAAATACATTTAACAATTTTAAAAACATATTAATATCTAGAGAGATAAAGAATACATTTAAAAACATATTAATATCTAGAGAGATAAAGAATACATTTAAAACAGAATAGTATTGACTGGCACCTTGCCGTCTTGATAGACGATAGTTTGTAAAATAGAGGTACACCTCTCCATAACACAAAGCCTGGGCTGAGTTTAGAGACCATGTGTTGTCCATGCAGCATGATTCTTCACTCGCCTAGTTTACTCCGGATGAAAGGTAACACCAGTAAGCCTGGAACAAGGCAGAAGCTGCCAGATCAGCAAAGCAATACTCTTAACTGTCTGCCTGTTGGAGCTTCCATCCTAGATCAGTTGCTGACCAAGACTTAAGGCCTGGTTTGCCCTACCATGACATTCAGTCTTTAGGTTGCATTTCTTGCCACTAGGGTAAGGTTTGTATCTTCCCAATTGCATCACAATATATATATTCAACATTACTATATGGGGCAGAATCATAGATAATGAACAAGCAAGTACAACATTAGATTGAGGCCCTTGACATGTGGATACAGAGAAGACTGGACTGTCATTCATGGAAGCACAAACAAACAAATACAGAAGTCTTAGAGAAGCTGGATAGGACAAGAGGGCTCATGGAAGTTACAAACGTGAGACAAGTCGAAAATGTTAGCCACATTAAGAAACACGATGCTCTTATAAAAATAAAACTGCAGGAAACAGTTGAAGACAGCCAAGAGACAAGCAGTCCTTCATGAAACATGACAACTATGAACTTATTAGACAAATTAGACATAGACAGTCTACAATTTTCTGATTTCTTGTGTTTACAATTTTCTGGGCACGTTACGAGAAGAAACAAATTGGGGAACTTGGTGACAACTGGCAAGATTGAGGTAAAAAGAACAGGAGCAAGGGAGAGAGGTAAATATGTAGATGCTTTGGCCATATGGCAGATACAAGACAAAAACACAGAGCTGATCCACGGCTCTGGTGATCATGTGAGATGGTAAAACATGAACGCCCATGCTTATCGGCATGGCACATGATGATGAATGTTTTTAATGTTCATAGAAAGAAAGCTGACCTTTGTAAAGGAACTATAAAACTGTTTCTTGAGGCTGCTTCTCTCCGAGGAAATCAACTGTCTCAGCTTGAAGCCAAACATGGCGGCCAGCAGGATCTGCAGTACCACCAGAGATATGCCTGCGTAGCTGCGCCGGGCGTGGTACAGACGCAGGCTCTGATCTTGTCTCTGCTCCCACATAAAGAGAAGACCCTGAGAACCAGACAGTGTTCCATTAACATTAGATACTGATGGATATTTAAGCAACAGATATTGTCATGATATTTAAGCAATAGATATAGTTAAGACACTTAAGCAATAGATATAGTTAAGACACTTAAGCAATAGATATAGTTAAGACACTTAAGCAATAGATATAGTTAAGACACTTGAGCAATAGATATAGTTAAGACACTTAAGCAATAGATATAATTTAAGACACTTAAGCAATAGATATAGATAGTTAAGGCAGTTAAACAGTAGATACTGTTAAAATGCTTAAGCAATAGATATATTTAACACTTAAACAATAGATAAAGTTAAGACACTTAAGCAATAGATATAGTTAAGACACTTAAGCAATAGATATAGTTAAGACACTTAAGCAATAGATGGTCAGGATTTTTAAGCTACTGACACAGATCGTGTAAGGAAAAATTAGGACATTTAAGCAACAGTTAGGACATGTAAACAATAGATAGGACATTTAATCAATAGATACAGTTAGAACAATTAAGCAATATATATATATATATATATATATATATATTATATATATATATATATATATATATATATATATATTATGTGAGAGAATTAAGCAGTTTGGTGTTGGTGTAGTTAGGACATTTAAAGCAATAAATACAGTTAGGATATTTCAGCAACACCATTACCTGAACAATTCCTAACATGTATAACAACCCTGGCCGCTGGTTTCTGACTTATGGTCCGCAGATGAGAATACCTGCCACACCGAGTGAGCAGACGCCAAACGACCAACCCAATGACAGGCTCAGCAGCATGAACAACATGGTGAACTGCGACAGCATGTCCAGAACTAGGTCAGATCACAGAAAGAAATGGTTAACTGACAACAAGTCATCCAATATATTTTATTTAAAAACAAAATTCTGACACAGTTGTCCTACCATAATTATTTGGGCCGTAGACAATTCTCCCTTGGGACTGTACATACTTCTCCCTTGGGACTGCAGACACTTCTCCCTTAGGACTGTAGACACTTCTCCCTTAGGACTGTAGACACTTCTCCCTTAGGACTGTAGACACTTCTCCCTTGGTGCTGTAGACACTTCTCCCTTGGGGCTGTAGACACTTCTCTGTAGGGAATGTAGACACTTCTTCCTTGCCACTGTAGACACTTCTCCCTTGGGACTGCAAACACTTCTCCCTTAGGACTGTAGACACTTCTCCCTTGGGACTGTAGACACTTCTCCCTTGCCACTGTAGACACTTCTACCTTGGGACTGTAGACACTTCTCCCTTGGTGCTGTAGACACTTCTCCCTTGGGGCTGTAGACACTTCTCCCTTGGGGCTGTAGACACTTCTCCGTAGGAATGTAGACACTTCTCCCTTGCCACTGTAGACACTTCTCCCTTGGGACTGCAGGACACTTCTCCCTTAGGACTGTAGACACTTCTCCCTTGGGAATGTAGACACTTCTCCTTGCACTGTAGACACTTTCTCCCTTGGACTGTAGACACTTCTCCCTTGGTGCTGTAGACACTTCTCCCTTGGGGCTGTAGACACTTCTCCCTTGGTGCTGTAGACACTTCTCCCTTGGGGCTGTAGACACTTCTCACTTGGGACTATAGACACTTCTCCGTAGGGAATGTAGACACTTCTCCCTTGGGACTGTAGACACTTCTCCCTTGGTGCTGTAGACACTTCTCCCTTGGGACTGTAGACACTTCTCCCTTGGGACTGTAGACACTTTCCCTTGAGGCTGTAGACACTTCCCCCTGTGGTCCAGCCATAGTTGGAAGCATTTTAGGAAGGCCTCTGTGCAGATGGAGCATGGCTGTCACACGCAGCATGTCTTCTCGTGACTCAAACCTGTGCAGATGGAGCATGGCTGTCACACGCAGCATGTCTTCTCGTGACTCAAACCTGTGCAGATGGAGCATGGCTGTACACGCAGCATGTCTTCTCGTGACTCAAAACCTGTGCAGATGGAGCATGGCTGTCACACGCAGCATGTCTCTCGTGACTCAACCTGTGCAGATGGAGCATGGCTGTCACACGCAGCATGTCTTCTCGTGACTCAAACCTGTGCAGATGGAGCATGGCTGTCACACGCAGCATGTCTTCTCGTGACTGAAACCTGTGCAGATGGAGCATGGCTGTCACACACAGCATGTCTTCTCGTGACTCAAACCTGTGCAGATGGAGCATGGCTGTCACGCACAGCATGTCTTCTCGTGACTCAAACCTGTGCAGATGGAGCATGGCTGTCACGCGCAGCATGTCTTCTCGTGACTCAAACCTGTGCAGATGGAGCATGGCTGTCACACGCAGCATGTCTTCTCGTGACTCAAACCTGTGCAGATGGAGCATGGCTGTCACACGCAGCATGTCTTCTCGTGACTCAAACCTGTGCAGATGGAGCATGGCTGTCACACGCAGCATGTCTTCTCGTGACTCAAACCTGTGCAGATGGAGCATGGCTGTCACACGCAGCATGTCTTCTCGTGACTCACACCTGTGCAGATGGAGCATGGCTGTCACACGCAGCATGTCTTCTCGTGACTCAAACCTGTGCAGATGGAGCATGGCTGTCACACGCAGCATGTCTTCTCGTGACTCAAACCTGTGCAGACGGAGCATGCTGTCACACGCAGCATGTCTTCTCGTGACTCAAACCTGTGCAGATGGAGCATGGCTGTCACACGCAGCATGTCTTCTCGTGACTCACACCTGTGCAGACGGAGCATGGCTGTCACGCACAGCATGTCTTCTCGTGACCTCAAACCTGTGCAGATGGAGCATGGCTGTCACGCACAGCATGTCTTCTCGTCACTCAAACCTGTGCAGATGGAGCATGGCTGTCACACGCAGCATGTCTTCTCGTGACTCAAACCTGTGCAGATGGAGCATGGCTGTCACACGCAGCATGTCTTCTCGTGACTCAAACCTGTGGCAGATGGAGCATGGCTGTCACACGCAGCATGTCTTCTCGTGACTCAAACCTGTGGCAGATGGAGCATGGCTGGTCACACAACAGCATGTCTTCTCGTGACTCAAACCTGTGCAGATGGAGCATGGCTGTCACGCACCAGCATGTCTTCTCGTGGACTCAAACCTGTGCAGATGGAGCATGGCTGTCACGCGCAGCATTCTTCTCGTGACTCAAACCTGTGCAGATGGAGCATGGCTGTCACACGCAGCATGTCTTCTCGTGACTCAAACCTGTGCAGATGGAGCATGGCTGTCACACGCAGCATGTCTTCTCGTGACTCAAACCTGTGCAGATGGAGCATGGCTGTCACACGCAGCATGTCTTCTCGTGACTCAAACCTGTGCAGATGGAGCATAGCTGTCACACGCAGCATGTCTTCTCGTGACTCACACCTGTGCAGATGGAGCATGGCTGTCACACGCAGCATGTCTTCTCGTGACTCAAACCTGTGCAGATGGAGCATGGCTGTCACACGCAGCATGTCTTCTCGTGACTCAAACCTGTGCAGATGGAGCATGGCTGTCACACGCAGCATGTCTTCTCGTGACTCAAACCTGTGCAGATGGAGCATGGCTGTCACACGCAGCATGTCTTCTCGTGACTCACACCTGTGCAGATGGAGCATGGCTGTCACGCACAGCATGTCTTCTCGTGACTCAAAACTGTGCAGATGGAGCATGGCTGTCACACGCAGCATGTCTTCTCGTGACTCAAACCTGTGCAGATGGAGCATGGCTGTCACACGCAGCATGTCTTCTCGTGACTCAAACCTGTGCAGATGGAGCATGGCTGTCACACGCAGCATGTCTTCTCGTGACTCAAACCTGTGCAGATCGGAGCATGGCTGTCACACGCAGCAATGTCTTCTCGTGACTCAAACCTGTGCAAGATGGAGCATGGCTGTCACACGCAGCATGTCTTCTCGTGACTCAAACCTGTGCAGATGGAGCATGGCTGTCACACGCAGCATGTCTTCTCGTGACTCAAACCTGTGCAGATGGAGCATGGCTGTCACACGCAGGCATGTCTTCTCGTGACTCAAACCTGTGCAGATGGAGCATGGCTGTCACACGCAGCATGTCTTCTCGTGACTCAAACCTGTGCAGATGGAGCATGGCTGTCACACGCAGCATGTCTTCTCGTGACTCAAACCTGTGCAGATGGAGCATGCTGTCACACGCAGCATGTCTTCTCGTGACTCAAACCTGTGCAGATGGAGCATGGCTGTCACACGCAGCATGTCTTCTCGTGACTCAAACCTGTGCAGATGGAGCATGGCTGTCACACGCAGCATGTCTTCTCGTGACTCAAACCTGTGCAGATGGAGCAAGGCTGTCACACGCAGCATGTCTTCTCGTGACTCAAACCTGTGCAGATGGAGCATGGCTGTCACACGCAGCATGTCTTCTCGTGACTCAAACCTGTGCAGATGGAGCATGGCTGTCACACGCAGCATGTCTTCTCGTGACTCAAACCTGTGCAGATGGAGCATGGCTGTCACACGCAGCATGTCTTCTCATGACTCAAACCTGTGGCAGATGGAGCATGGCTGTCACACGCAGCATGTCTTCTCGTGACTCAAACCTGTGCAGATGGAGCATGGCTGTCACACGCAGCATGTCTTCTCGTGACTCAAAACCTGTGCAGATGGAGCATGGCTGTCACACGCAGCATGTCTTCTCGTGACTCAAACCTGTGCAGACGGAGCATGGCTGTCACACGCAGCATGTCTTCTCGTGACTCAAACCTGTGCAGACGGAGCATGGCTGTCACACGCAGCATGTCTTCTCGTGACTCAAAACTGTGCAGACGGAGCATGGCTGTCACACGCAGCATGTCTTCTCGTGACTCAAAACTGTGCAGACGGGAGCATGGCTGTCACACGCAGCATGTCTTCTCGTGACTCAAACCTGTGCAGACGGAGCATGGCTGTCACACGCAGCATGTCTTCTCGTGACTCAAACCTGTGCAGACGGAGCATGGCTGTCACACGCAGCATGTCTTCTCGTGACTCAAACCTGTGCAGACGGAGCATGGCTGTCACACGCAGCATGTCTTCTCGTGACTCAAACCTGTGCAGACAGGAGCATGGCTGTCACACGCAGCATGTCTTCTCGTGACTCAAACCTGTGCAGACGGAGCATGGCTGTCACACGCAGCATGTCTTCTCGTGACTCAAACCTGTGCAGACGGAGCATGGCTGTCACACGCAGCATGTCTTCTCGTGACTCAAACCTGTGCAGACGGAGCATGGCTGTCACACGCAGCATGTCTTCTCGTGACTCAAACCTGTGCAGACGGAGCATGGCTGTCACACACAGCATGTCTTCTCGTGACTCAAACCTGTGCAGACGGAGCATGGCTGTCACACGCAGCATGTCTTCTCGTGACTCAAACCTGTGCAGAAGGAGCATGGCTGTCACACGCAGCATGTCTTCTCGTGACTCAAACCTGTGCAGACGGAGCATGGCTGTCACATGCAGCATGTCTTCTCGTGACTCAAACCTGTGCAGACGGAGCATGGCTGTCACACGCAGCATGTCTTCTCGTGACTCAAACCTGTGCAGACGGAGCATGGCTGTCACACGCAGCATGTCTTCTCGTGACTCAAACCTGTGCAGACGGAGCATGGCTGTCACACGCAGCATGTCTTCTCGTGACTCAAACCTGTGCAGACGGAGCATGGCTGTCACACGCAGCATGTCTTCTCGTGACTCAAACCTGTGCAGACAGAGCATGGCTGTCACACGCAGCATGTCTTCTCGTGACTCAAACCTGTGCAGACGGAGCATGGCTGTCACACGCGCATGTCTTTCTCGTGACTCAAACCTGTGCAGACGGAGCATGGCTGTCACACGCAGCATGTCTTCTCGTGACTCAAACCTGTGCAGACGGAGCATGGCTGTCACACGCAGCATGTCTTCTCGTGACTCAAACCTGTGCAGACGGAGCATGGGCTGTCACACGCATCATGTCTTCTCGTGACTCAAACCTGTGCAGACGGAGCATGGCTGTCACACGCAGCATGTCTTCTCGTGACTCAAACCTGTGCAGAAGGAGCATGGCTGTCACACGCGAGCATGTCTTCTCGTGACTCAAACTGTGCAGACGGAGCATGGCTGTCACACTGCAGCATGTCTTCTCGTGACTCAAACCTGTGCAGACGGAGCATGGCTGTCACACGCAGCATGTCTTCTCGTGACTCAAAACCTGTGCAGACGGAGCATGGCTTGTCACACGCAGCATGTTTCTCGTGACTCAAACCTGTGCAGACGGGATGCATGGCTGTCACACCGCAGCATGTCTTCTCGTGACTCAAACCTGTGCAGACGGAGCATGGCTGTCACACGCAGCATGTCTTCTCGTGACTCCAACCTGTGCAGATGGAGCATGGCTGTCACACGCAGCATGTCTTCTTCGTGACTCAACCTGTGCAAGATGGAGCAATGGCTGTCACACGCAGCATGTCTTCTCGTGACTCAAACCTGTGCAGATGGAGCATGGCCTGTCACACGCAGCATGTCTTCTCGTGACTCAAACCTGTGCAGATGGAGCATGGCTGTCACACGCAGCATGTCTTCTCGTGACTCAAACCTGTGCAGATGGAGCATGGCTGTCACACGCAGACAGGTCTTCTCGTGACTCAAACCTGTGCAGATGGAGCATGGCTGTCACACACAGCATGTCTTCTCGTGACTTCAAACCTGTGCAGATGGAGCATGGCTGTCACACACAGCATGTCTTCTCGTGACTCAAACCTGTGCAGATGGAGCATGGCTGTCACACACAGCATGTCTTCTCGTGACTCAAACCTGTGCAGATGGAGCATGCTGTCACACACACGCATGTCTTCTCGTGACTCAAACCTGTGCAGATGGAGCATGGCTGTCACACGCAGCATGTCTTCTCGTGACTGAAACCTGTGCAGTATGGAGCATGGCTGTCACACACAGCATGTCTTCTCGTGACTCAAACTGTGCAGATGGAGCATGGCTGTCACACACAGCATGTCTTCTCGTGACTCAAACCATGTTCTTACAGCAGCATTAACAGCTCATAGAACAGCCACAAATCTACAGAGACATTCGTACCTCATCTTTCAGTAATGGTTGGGACCATATATTTACTTATATTTGCTGTAATCACTTCTGTCATTATTCAAACAATTCTTTGATTTAATTCTGACCATCTACACACAATGAACCGGACAATCTAACTTTGAAGCCTTCATGGCTCCAATGGGGCATAGTGAGGCAACTAAATGTGAACTTTATTTAATAAATTGATTGATGATGTTGAAACAAACATAATGTTAGCTGAAGATAGAATATGGCAGACTCACATTCAGACACAAGTTCAATGTAAGGAGCCCCAAGACCATCCTTGGAGTATCTGTGAAACAATCAAGAGGTACATTTATGAACATGTCTGCTAGCACAATCATTCTTCACAAATGTGAAATATATCATATACAAGTACGCAATTATTCATACATTCCATTGCTGTTGTTTATTCATCACTAGTAGTAGTAGGCCTCTTTCAGTCCTGAAGGACTATAGAGTTGTGCCGCTTGGGAGGTGCCTGGCAGCACCGCTGGTGACTGTATAGTCCAATTCGAGAATGACAATCTCTGTCACAGTTTCCGCATCTGTGAGACGAGGCAAGTCCCGCAGTAAGTGACTGCTCTTTGAGCCTGTGCCGTCTCTCCTCAGTTTTTTGGATCTGATTGCGCTCAAAGAGCACCAGTCCGTTTCGTACATCTCTTCTCCAGGAGCATCTGTCTGTTGCAACTCTCTCCCACGTGTCTGGATCTATTCCAATGGTTTTCATATCTTGTTTACACACATCCCTATATCGCATTTGGGGTCTTCCGGTTGGCCTCTTTCCTGTGGCTAGTTCTCCGTAAAGGAGATCTTTGGGAATACGTTCGTCCTCCATTCGAGATACGTGGCCCAACCACCGGAGGCGTCTCTGCTTGAGGAGGGTGTGCACTGTGGTAATATCTGCTCTTTCAAGCACCTGTTTGTTTGTTATGTGGTCTTTCCATGTTATGCCCAGGATACGTCTCAGACATCTTATGTGGAAGGAATTCAACTTCCTTTCCTGTCTTGAGTACAGGGTCCAGGATTCAGACCCGTAGAGTAGTGTGCTAACAACACAAGCTTTATATACTTGAGCTTTTGTACGCTCTGTTAGTCTATTATTCTCCCAAACTCTTTTAGCTAGCCTGGAAAATGTTGTGGCTGCCTTTCCAATGCGTCTGTCGATTTCTGTCTCTAATGAAAGATTATCTGATATTGTCGATCCCAGATACACAAAATCGTGGACGACTTTCAATTCATAATTAGAGATTTTGATTGACGGAGGCGCATCAGCATCTTGTTCCATCACCTGTGTTTTATTTAGGCTAATGGTGAGCCCAAAGTCTTTGCAGGCAGCTGCAAAATGATCTATGAGCCTTTGGAGATCTTCTGCTGTATGAGTAGTCAGTGCTGCATCATCTGCAAAAAGTAGTTCTCTTACGCATCTTGGTCTTATTTTGGTCTTTGCCTTGAGTCTTGATGGGTTAAAAAGTTTGCCATCAGATCTTGTGTGGAGGTATATGCCTTCAGTGGCAGTCCCAAATGCTTGCCTTAAGAGAACAGCAAAGAAGATACCAAAGAGTGTAGGAGCAAGCACGCATCCCTGCTTTACTCCGCTGCTGATGCTGAATGACTGGGATGTTGAGCCGTCAAATAAAATGGTCCCCTGCATGTTTTCGTGGAATGATTTCACGAGACTAAGAAGGGTGGGTGGACATCCAACCTTTTCAAGGACCTTAAAAAGGCCGCTTCTGCTCACGAGGTCAAATGCCTTTGTGAGGTCGATGAAGGCTATATATAATGGCTTCCTCTGTTCTCTGCACTTCTCTTGGAGCTGCCGGAGTGAGAAAATCATATCGATGGTGGACCTGTTGGGTCTAAATCCGCACTGCGATTCGAGGTAGATTCTTTCAGCAAGAATGTGTAATCTTTTAAGGATTACTCTGGCAAAAATCTTGCCTGTAATGCTGAGAAGGGAAATGCCGCGATAGTTGTTGCAGTCGCTTCTGTCGCCTTTGTTTTTATAAAGGGTAACGATGTTTGCGTCTTTCATATCTTGTGGTATTGATTTTTCTCTCCAGCAGAGCTGTAATATTGCATACAGTTCTGGGATGATTGTTTCTTTGCTACATTTTAAAATTTCAGGTGGAATACTATCTTTTCCAGGTGCCTTGCCGGATTTGAGAGAGTCTAGTGCTTCGCTGATTTCTGTGAGGCAAGGTTCGTTATCCAAGGCATGCATGGCGGACTGTTGATCGATGGCTTCCAGAGCTTCTTCGCTGACAGTGTTATCCACTGAGTATAGCTCTGAGTAGTGTTCTACCCAGCGATCCATTTGTTTCGTTCGATCTTTTATGATTACCCCCTCAGTTGATCGTAAAGGGGCCATCTTATTTTTTGATGGACCAACAGCTTGCTTGATGCCCTCATACATTCCTCTTATATTTCCAGTGTCTGCACAAGTTTGAATTTGAGCAGAGAGCTGTAGCCAGTACCTGTTCGCACATCTTCTTGCCATCTGTTGTACTCTATTTCTGGCCGTTCGCAATGCCTGCAGTGTTTTCTCTGAAGGTGATGTTTTATACATCGAGAATGCATGTCTCTTTATCTCCAGGACTGGGAGCATCTCTTCAGAGTGTGCTTCAAACCAGTCGGTTGACTTAGTTTGCTTCTTGCCAAATGTTGATAGTGCTGTATTGTAGATGGAGCCTCATATATTCATCACTACTCAACAGGAATTTACTGTTATTTGACAATCCTAGCATATGGACACGGTTGATAGCTCTTTTTCATTCTTCAGAATTTCAAAGACACAATTTAAATAGCAACCTGTGGACATTTTATGATCATACTGCAGCAGACAAGCTGGGGTCCATGACAATCAGAAGGTAGAGTGGCTCACATTGAGTGCCTCTATATTCAGCAATTTCAAAAGCAGAAAAAAACCTCAAGAGTGCAAGTGAAAAGATGCCTGTGTAACAATGCACAATGTAATTAGATGACAGATTCATGCACAAATTAAAGGAACGTAAAACACAACACTATCAACTAGAGATATGTCAATTACTGTTTATAAACCAGCTTTCCTCTATGTTCAAATATTCAAGTGCTAAAGGATGCATATGGACAGCAGAAGGTTATTATTCATACAAAGACAAAACCAACATCAACTGTTGATGATGTTATGAGAATAGAAGGATTGGAGAACATTGTGATAACTATGAAGATTGAGGGTGATAGAGTTGAGAGGTTAACAAGATACAAGATGTTGAATAGTTCAGCACAGTGGCCCAGAATACAATCAATAGCAGAACTTACCAAGAACACAGAAAAGAGATAGTTGTGGACGGACAAGATTAGCTGCAATGTCTGGCATCATCAAATGTCTTTCTGTCACGTCATGTGCCGATACTAAATGACACTGGCAATCTTGTCCCTCCACATCTCCTTCTCATGTTCTTGTAAGTTCAGTTGCTAATTGTCTTGAGGCCACTTTGTTGACCCATTCACTAAACTCTCACCTGTACAAATGGACAATGACCATTAGTGCAGCAACAGCCTGGAGGCTCATGGCAAGGGTCAGCAACTGGATCATCAGCTGCATGGGTCCCCCTTTGCTGAGAGTTTCCCACAGTTGGGGTGCTACCACACAGGCCACCACAAAGTAGATCAGGCTCAGAAGCTGGTAGAACTTCAGCAGACCTGGAGAGAATGAGATCAGTGCCTGGTCATGTGTACGTGTAAACAGACAAACAAAATGAATAAGAGACAGACTGAGCATAGTAACAAATTCAGTTTACTGTCAAAGGGATAAGAATTTGGCATTATATGGGAATAATGTTTTTTAGCTGAGAAGTAAAGAGTGAGAGAAGAAAACAAGGGTGAGGAAGGAAGACAGTGTCAGAAGGTACAGAGGGAGAAATATAGAGAGAGGAGGTACAGAAGGAGAAAGGTAAATTGAGGGAGGTACAGAATTAGAAAGATAAAGTAGGGGAAATACAGAGGGAGGAAGACAGAGTGTGGGAGGAAGATAGAGAGAGGAAGTATAGAGTGAATTAGGAAGATAGAGTGAAAGAGAAAGACAGAGTAAAGGACGCACAGTGGGAAGAAGATAGAATGAGAGGAGAAGTTAGAAGAAGGGAGGAAGACAAAGTGAGGGAGGCAGTCAGAGGGAAGAAGAAATAATGAAATAGGGAGGAAGAAGAGTAAGGAGAAATACAGAGTGAGGGAGGAAAACAGAATGAGGGATAAAAACAAGAGTGAAAGAGGAAAACATAGTGAGGAACAAACACAGAGTGAGCAAATGTGAGTATATCTGTGATTTAAAAAGCAGATGGTTCTGTTCACGTCTTTAAGAACTCATTCAATTGATCTCATGTCATCTATCTAACCCTCTGCATCCTATAACACTACCACATCCCAAAATCTTTGCTCCTTTCATGCTGTTTGGTTAGTGAGCATGTTGTTTCAGAGCAATATGGTGCCACAGTCTAGATATGCTGCTTAATGTTGATGTTACTTGATTAAAAAATAATATGCTACACCTAAAGACTAAACGTTGTGGCAGGGCAGACCAGGCCCCAAGCCTTGGTCGACAACTGGTCTAGGATCAAAGCTCTGATAGGCGGACAGTTAGATCATAGGTTTGCTGATCTGGCAGCTTCTGCAGCTTGTCTTATTCCAGACATACTGGTGTTACCTTTATTCTGGAGTAAACTAGGCAGGTGTTACCTTTATTCTGGAGTAAACTAGGCTGGTGTTACCTTTATTCTGGAGTAAACAAGGCTGGTGTTACCTTTATTCTGGAGTAAACTAGGCTGGTGTTACCTTTATTCTGGAGTAAACTAGGCTGGTGTTACCTTTATTCTGGAGTAAACTAGGCTGGTGTTACCTTTATTCTGGAGTAAACTAGGCTGGTGTTACCTTTATTCTGGAGTAAACTAGGCTGGTGTTACCTTTATTCTGGAGTAAACTAGGCAGGCCAAGAGAGGGATCGTGCTGCATTGGGAACACAGCCCAGGCTTGGTGCTATGGAGAAGTATAACTCCATTTTACAAACTATTGTCTTCAAGTCAGCAAGGTGCCAGCCAGTCTGTTTCTTCCATAATGTTTTAAAATACAAATGTTAATAATACAAATGTTGATAGTTTTTGCTCCAATCAATGTGCCGTGCATGATTGGTTATTCGTGACTAGTCAATATGTCATGAGTGATTGGTAATTTTTCCACTTGGTCAGTCTTCATCATGTTTCAGGACCTACACAAATTTCCGCTTTACTGATAGCCTCTAAAAATATTTCCAATCCCTGGCCATCTCTCCTGCATCATGTATGTTTATGCCCAAGGTGTCTGCACTGCCCTGTACCCTCTATCCCCTGCCTCGTCTTTCAGAAACCACGCCTTCCGTCACTGTTCTTTCCTCACAACTGTGACATTCATCAATATCTCCGATCTTCAGTTTTTTGAACAAGTGGTATTTCAGTCAGTTGTCACCTGTGTGGAGTCTGAAGACTGCTACTTGTTCACACCTGTTCACCTGCCTTTCTCATAACATGGTAATATGGATTGCTAACGTTCACAGCTTTCATGTAGGGGGCTGCATGGTCTCGAGGTATGGTGTCTGCCTCGAGTGCTGGAGGTCCCGGGTTCAAGCCCCGGTGAGGACCGGGATTTATTTCACGTGGACTTCTAGTAATAAAATTTCCCCTGGTCTCTGGGTAGTGAGATTGGACGCCCGTGTGTATTGTTGCGCACGTAAAAAAAATCCCTTGGCAGTTGGAAATCGAAAAAGAGTAGCCTAACGGCGATGCCCGGGCAAAATTTGGAGTTTAAAATCTACCCAAAGTATTTCAGGATCCTCGCCAGTGCTATGGTGTTCGTGCACTGAGCTGAGTTTCTCCAGACTCAGGTTTGAGTTAGGAGGAGAACGGAGCACTTATGGGCTACACCCAAGTGCCGTGATGTTGATCCACCAACTAAACTAAACTAAACTAAACTAAACAGCTTTCATGTGAAAATATTTTTTTCTATGTGAATGTAACATGTACTATAGATGATGTATGAAAGATGAATGACTGGAAGTGCATATTCAATTTGTCACGCTTTGAAAATAGTTTGTTTCTTTGTTCGTCGCCATTTTTATTGTTACCTTCAACTAGCAGTCATTCATAGACAGTCTTCAGAAATTTCTTTTGCTCATGACCTTTAGAAAGTAATACACATGTGATTGTGTTGTTGCAGTAACTTTCCCCCTTTTGCAGCTGCTGATACTTTCTGTGGCTTAAAATGTTCACAATACACATAGCTTACAATAGAAATGTTGACACTATTTATTTACCAGTTTCTTGATCTCCAAAATGCTCTGTGGGGTTTCCGAGACTGTCAGGGTTGCAAAGCTGAATTGTGTACTGAATAATGTTGGGCTTTTCTATTGGTTCTTTTGGTGGGTCAAGGTCACATGTATACATGTCTGCATACACGATGTGCCAGATGTGAGGGTAGTGAAAATGTGGCATCAAGTGTTGTCCAGTTGTGTCATTAATAATAACTGCAACAACAATTGACATAAGCATATGAACAAGTGATATGATAAAAGTAAGATGGAAATATTTTCTGGACTGAAGAAAGGGAATCAACAATTTCATAAAATAATTTATCTGGCAGAGATAGTATTTTATCAATGTATGAAACTATGATGAAACAATTATATAATTGTGCAGATATCACAGCCTTTGTAAGTAAAGGCACAAACCACTATGCCATCATAACTCATAGTTACATGTACAGACACACAGATATGAAACAGTAAACATACCGACAGATCCCGCTTTTGTAAACCTACGCTGGCAGTCTGTGTCCACTGCTGCATCATGCCAGCTTTCCGAGACAAACAGGTACAACTTGGCCCCATTTCCTGTTGTGTTCACAGTATAGTTTAGCACCGCATCACCTGTAGCAGAACAGTCAGCAATGGTTGATGCAATTATAATATAGCCCTGCAGGTTAATTTATTAGTGCTCAGTCTACTGCCAGGTGACAATTAGACAGAGTATTCAAAACATATGCTGCACAGATATACTTGTCTGCAGGGCATCATGTAGCAAGCCCATTGAAGATATTTCTTTTCTCACAGCCTGCCAGAAAGTCTTTTGATCCTTTGTAGTTTACCTTCAAGGGCGCCTTTAATGTCCTGTGCTCACCTTCATGTTTGTTGGCCCCTGTCCTCTCTCTCAGGGACCATGTCTTTCATTACTGTCTGTCAAACTGTCATCTATTGCCTATAATACCTTGTAGGACAGGGGGGGGGGGGGGGGGGGGGGGGGGGGGGGGGTTCTTGAACATGAGGAATTAAGGCCATCTGGCTAGTGCCGCCACCACAAACTGTGCAGGTTAGGGTTTTCTTTCTCCCCCCAACATTTTATTATTATTACTTCTAAATGATGAAGATGTTTGATGTAGCTAAACTATTTGTTTCTGAGATAAGGCACTATGAATGAGCCAGTTTTCTTCTATGTTAAAATTTTGTAGAATGTTGCATTTTATTTCTTCTTAATCCATGGCATACAAAGAATTTGTATGTAACATTTAAATCCAAGTCTCTGTTTTCTTCTTCACTGTTTGTGAAATAGGCTATAGTTCTCATTTATATGTTGTCACAGGGAAAGATGCTTCTTCTCAAAACTGTTGCTGTTATTTGTTTACTGGTGTTTTGCCATCATCATCATTATGTGCCATGCCTTTAAGCATGGGCGGTGATGGGGACGCCATCTCAAACAATCACCAATCTCAGACCAGGCCTGTATTTTTCCTACACAGTACAGGACCATTTCCCACACCTTGAGGTGTATTAAGCATGTGGTGCAAACCCTATATTTTTAATAGACTAATCAACACTTGATGGATAATGTCACTTATCCCCCAATGCTGCCTTTACTTCCCAGAATATTCCCAGGTTCCATTTTAGGCGAGGTCGACCTGGAAGCTCAGGTCAATTTGTTCTTAATGCCAGCCTTGATGGGGATTTTTGGTTTGTTTTTACGGCCGCTCGGGTTGAACTCAAGCGTAGTCCATACACACAACTTCCTGTAGCACTGGGCTGAATGTTGTGTATGGATGAGCTTTCCCTGTTACCAGTGTCTCGCGCCATCAGGCGAACCCACTCCGACTTCAGAGGTGCTTGTAATTTACGTTCCCCAGTCAAGGACGATAAGTCAACATTTTGGTTCAACTGTCTGGTGTATGCCACATAGCTATTGTAGAAACACATGATGCAGAGAGAGGATAAAAGGAAAATCCCCAAGTATACAACAAAGTGGATAGTGCACCAAAACTAAGAGACGAGATACGTCACACGACAACCAAAGTATACGCTGTGGAGCCATCTTAGTAAGTGGTTGTGAATTTCAATTGTGGAACCAAATTGGTGTGGCAATTGGATGTTTGGATGTAATTGGACAGATGGACTTCAAGTGGATAACAAGAGGAAGCATTCGTTGTTCTAAGAACAGTGGACTGAAAACTAGACGAATCTTGGATGAACATAACGGCAACGATCTGAAAGGACATTGGAATAGAAATAGGCTGAACGTCAAAGTGAATGATACAGATATAGGTATTATTTGTGGATGCTTTAAGTAGATGTTGTCCCGGTCTGAACGGGAGCGCTACAAGGCCACTAGAATTGTATGCTATGATTCTGTAACACCGAATTAAAAGGTGTTGAACTTCTGCCGGAGTTACGTTCATTATTTCGCATTCTCAAGTTCTTTAGGTGAGACTATTGTTATTGTTCCAATTAACGAGTTACTGCGTTTTGTAGATTCTGAATACGTTATCATGGCACAGCAGACGCAGATCTACATCGTAGCAGTGTAGGGGCGGAACCCCTTACCTTGGCATCAGCACACTGGATGTTTAAGAATTCGCGTTCTTATCCATTCAGCCATGCTGACCTCCTGATGGGGATTTAAACACATGACCACTGGGCCAACAGGCAAGTGTGCTAGCTACAGTGCGTTCCAGCTCCCTCACAGAATGAGGAAATTCAACATATTTAGAACATAAACACAAAGAAAGATACAAGGAGGCAATTGACACAACATGAAAAAAATGTACACAGACATCACATACACAGCAACAGATAATGGGATATGGCATTTAGAAGATACACAAAACACTTATCAAGCTCAGCTTACCATGGAAAGCAAATGACGTCACATACTGGCCCTTTCCTGCTTGAGCAATGTGAGTGTTGAAGACTCCATGGACTGTTTTAGCCTCAGTCGCAGGATTCATAAACAGCGCTACTAGAAGTACAACTATTACATTGCTGCTCCGTTTTGTTTGTGAAGTCCTTGTCTGCAGTTTCTGAAGTAATCTACTCAAGTTTTCTACAAACATGCCCAGAAAATGTTTAACTTCTGTAGTAATCTACTAAGTTTTCTACAAACATGCCCAGAAAATGTTCAACTTCTGTAGTAATCTACTCAAGTTTTCTACACACATGCCCAGAAAATAGTCAACTTCTGTAAGTAATCTACTCAAGTTTTCTACAAACATGCCCAGGAAATGTTCACTTTTTTAAGAAGCTGTTACCTTAAAACATGAAACTGTTTGGTGGGCACTAAATGTGAGAGAAAAGTACAAAAATAAGGACTAATATCTATGATATAATACAGTTCAACTATTGAGATCATGTTAGATAAACATTAGACTGCTAGGCTGGTTGGCTGGTTTGTTGGCGGGTTGATTGGTTGGTTGGTTTGTTGGTTGATTTGCTGGTTGATTTGGCTGGTTGATTGGTTGGTTGGTTGGTTGGCTGGTTGGTTGGTTGATTGGTTTGTTGGTTGGTTGGTTGGTTGGTTGGTTGGTTGGTTGGTTGGTTGGTTGTGAATTCCCAGGAAAACTGAGTGTTAACTTGTAAGCTCGATCAGGTGGCAATCAGGTTGCCTAGGGCTTGCATCTAGCGGAGTCAGATTGGTGAAGAGAATGTTCTCCTAATCAAGTAACATCTCTTTGAAGACTGCTGCAGAGTTTTCCTCCCCCTCTTCAAGCCCAGAAACCAGCAAGGTATGCACGACCGGTACAGGAACATTACCTATATGGAGATGCATATTAAGGCATAACCAGGTCATCATTCAGCACAGCACATATGAACGGTCTGGGATCAGACCCAGGCTGGTCTTGTTTCCTGTCCAGGTTTCTGGGATTTCACTGTCAACAGACTCCAGCCCAATGGCCAGGGAGAGAACATGAGGTCAATATACATCACTTGACACAGCAACTGATGCCGAGTCTTATTTTATAGACCATTAGTAACAGCATTTTTTTTACCTCACTTTGAACTAAAACGTAGCCATATACATGCTACTACTTCTAGTGCACTGGACTAATTTGTGCGTGTGGATTAGCTTTCTCTATTACCCGTGTCCCTCTCCATCAGGCGAAGCCACTCTGGCTTCTTAGGTACTTGTAATTTATGTTCCCAAGTCAAAGATAATTATTCAACAGTACGCCACAGATAAGACTGCCACAACTGGCAGATAACTATTTAACAATACACTACTATACACCACAGATAAAATGTTACAAGATACAACTGGCAGATAACTATTCAACAATATGCCACAGATAAACTGTTGTTACAGCTGACAGATAACTAATCAACAATCAATACCATACCCCACAAGTAAAATTTTCTATTTTGTTAGTTACAGCTAGCAGCTAGCAGTCACTAGCAGATAACTAATCAACAATACCCTACAGGTAAAATTTTGTTACAGCCAGCAGATAACTATACTATTCAACAATAATAGTATTTTAGTAAGTACTACATGTAATAAATGGGCCACATATAAACTGTTGTTGTTACCCGCCAGTAGTCTATAAGTACAGAGTACTACACTACAGCACTGCACCTCTTCACTACAACAACAGCTGGCAGGAGATAGATATCTTTTCCTTTTAACAATACGCCATAGATAAACTTTTGTTACAGCTGGCGGATAACTATTCAACAATCAATAGGCCACTGATGAACAGTCACAGTTGGCAGATATTTATTCAGATTCAACAATACGGCACAGATGAATCTAAGTGCTCAGCTCAGAGCTCAGTTAAGTGTCACGTCTCCATACATAAACATAGGTTGTGTCCCCTGCCAGCGGAAGTTGTACGTGTGTGAGAGCAGGGGGGCTAGACATTGGGGAGAACAATCATGGAGGGGTATATATATCTGGGAAGAGAGGAAGAGGAAGGCCAAAGAGAAGATGGGTGCAGGATGTGGCGGATTATCTCCAGATGGGTGTTTCGGACTCGGGACACCTTGCTTGTGATCGAGAGGTTTTCCGGAAGGTTGTTATGGGAGTGAGGTTCTGCAAAGAAAATGTTACTGAATGAATAAATGAGAGCTAGACATGGAGGTGATCCCATAGTGGTATACTTCCTCCACTGGTCCCCTAACCATACCATAACGTCAACATCAAAATAAGATGCCTTCAATACCATCCGGAGATTAGTGCAGCAGAAACTTCGGCACATGCGGGACTGCTGGCTGAGAAACAAAGCTGATGAGATCCAAGGCTTTGCTGATAGACATGATATGAAAAATTTCTACGACTCACTGAAGGCGGTCTATGGTCCTACATCACCAGGCATAGTTCCCCTCCTAGGTTCAGATGGGGGAACATTGATCACTGATAAGAAAGAAATCCTTCAACGCTGGTCAGAGCATTTTAGCAACATCTTAAATGCAACCTTTTCCATTGATGATGAAATCATCAACAACCTTCCTCAAGTTCCCACTAATGATACTTTTGATGACCTGCCAACCATAGTGGAAGTAAACAAAGCCATCCAGCAACTTTCCAGCGGTAAGGTGCCTGGTCCCGACTGCATCCCAGCAGAGATATACAAGGCAGGTGGACCGGTCCTAACAGAGCAGCTTCACCAAGTCTTTACAAACATATGGGTGAACGAGACCATGCCATAAGATTTCAAGGACGCGTCAATAGTCCACCTTTACAAACGTAAAGGAAACCGCCAATCCTGTGACAACCACCGAGGCATCTCCTTGCTCTCACTTGCAGTGAAGACACTCACCAGAATTCTTCTCAATCGCCTCACAGCCCATCTCGATCAAGGTCTTCTTCCTGAGAGTCAGTGTGGCTTCAGAAAAGAACGAAAAACTGTTGACATGATTTTTGCTGCAGCCATACCACCCATCAGTCATCAGCTGCTTTCTCCACTGTGAAGGTTTGGTGCAGTGGACCCCCAACACTGTCTGTCTCTTGCCTTGGTTGTACATTCTGTCAGACTGCTGTTGGTCACTTTCTTGACATTATCTTACCACTTGTATCGTCTTCCTATTATTGCTCGCTTGCCTTCATCCTTGCCCCTCCAGTATGGATTTTTAGAAGTCTTAGTAACGAAATAATTGTCTCCTTATAAAAGGTAGTCCGATCAACAAAACTGGGAAGGAAAAACGAAGATGTTCCCATATTCAAAACAATGCTTTCGCAGCGAGAATTTTAATAACGAAGACACAAACAATATATTGCGCAATTTATTGCCTGGCGTATTTTACTTGCATCTCGTCAGACTAACACATGAGTGTCCGTTTAAAATTACCGCGGTAGACAATTCAAATTGTGTGTAAATATGTGTGTTGTATATTTTAGCTTGAGTGATTCATCCTATGGATTTAATTTATGTTGTGTGATTTCTGCAGTATGTATCTGACAAGATGCAGTCAAATAATGATTTGATGATCTTACGAGCAGTCTATCAGCGGATCATACAGCCATGGTTGATGCGAAATATGCCAGGCAGTCAATGGAGTAAATCGTGCAGTCTATTGTTTGTGTCTTTGTTATTCGAATATACCCTTATTGTTGTTCCGTTGATTTGAATACCATGGACGGCCAGTGTAGCTAACAGCGATACCTGCAAAAAGGCTTATAAAAGTATAAAATTATAGTCATCTATAAGAAACAAACAAACATTGTTGGTTGGTCATATAGTAAGGAGACAGGCATTGGAGAAAATCGTGACGATTAAACATATCAGCGTTAGAAGGGGCAGAGGCGGATCCAGGGAAATGATGCTAGGTGGGCATTTAGGAATGCCATCAAAAGAATTTATCCAGAACGCAAGGACAGAGATCTGTGGAGAGATGTGAACGCCTATAAGCAAGGCACATGGTGATTACGATGATGCTAAAGTCGACTGTTATGAGTACCCCGCATGTTCTGTCCTATGTTTTCACGATGCACTCCGGCATGCTTCTTAGAATCCATCAATTGCTGTTGTTCGCTCACATCTAACTTTTTCCTCTTGCATTCTTGTTAGCCAAACACCCTCCCCTCCTCCACACGAACACACTCTTTAACAAGAAGCGGTATCTTTTTTTTTTTTTTTGCACTTGACGTCAGTCAGTCAGTCAGTCAGTCAGTCAGTCAGTCAGTCAGTCAGTCAGTTAGTTAGTTAGTTAGTTAGTTAGTTAGTTAGTTAGTTAGTTAGTTAGTTGAGTTAGTTAGTTAGTTAGTTAGTTGAGTTAGTCAGTTAGTTAGTTAGTTAGTTAGTTAGTTAGTTAGTTAGTTAGTTAGTTAGTTAGTTAGTTAGTTAGTTAGTTAGTTAGTTAGTCGAGGTTCCAACTTCACGGCAATGGGTCTTCCTCATTATACTCCGTTCCTGTGCCAGTGAATACCACAAGAATTGTTCCTCACTGCCCTGTGTGAAAAGTGGAACAGACAGGAGTCTCGACATGACAACAGCCCGCACAAGTACACTGTGTGTAATGCCGCCGTCAGAATGCCAACATAACAGTCCTCCACGGAAAATACACTTAATCGTCGATGGAAGCGGCAGTCACTAGAAAACCAGCAGCCACACATTACTGCATTAAAAGTCGAGAGGATCGACTTCATTGCCACGGGATTTATCCCATATGGCTCGGTCCCTTTCGGCAGGCGGCCACTGAAAGCATCGCACAAAGCACAAACACCGTAGCTCCAGCGACGACTCCCAGGAGTCTCCGAGAAAATTAATCATCTGACCTCATCCCATTCAGTAATGCTTTATTCCATCCTTTTTTCATAAGAAATGTTTGGCTATTTACTTTTCCATTTCCATGAGATTTGTCCGACTCAGGTGATCGAGTGCGATGGCGAAACATGACAGCCCACGCTTATCGGCATGGCACATAATGTTGATGATGATGGTGGTGATTATGATGATGATGATGATGATGATGATGATGATGATGGTGATGATGATGATGAGATGTGTCGTATTCGTCGATATAACCATATTTGGATCATCACCACGTGCTCTGTCAGCCGGTATAGGCGTTCATGTCTCTCCACAGATCCCGGTCCTTGGTGTTCTGGATCAACTCTGCTGATATTTCTCCAGGCCACCGTTTCAGTCCATTCAGCATTATTTCTCTTTGGTCTGCCGCTAGCCTCTTTCCCCGTGGATCTTTCCAGTCGTTACGGTGCTTTCGATTGCCTCTCTTCTCATCACATGACAAAGAACAATGTTTGTCTCTTTCTTATATAATATTCTACTTTTATTATCCTCTTTCCCAGGCAATCGCTGTTATATTTAGACACTCACGTCGAGGTGAGATGCCCGAGGAGAGCTGCCAACTTAACTAACCGAGACCAAATAAGAAATGATGTTATCAGACAGTGAGATCAACGCCTTGTGACACATATTTTGAAAGGCAGAAGATTAAATGGTTCGGTCATCTCGTTATAATGCAATACCATCAACTATCAGCACTGACGCTACATCAAAGAAGATCTGATAGGAAAGCAAGAGGACGCCAGAGACGAGAATGGATTGACGACAGCAAAGACATTGTACAATCACAATGACGACAGCAAATACATTGTACAATCACAAGGAATGACACTATCCAGTGGCCCCTCCCCCCTCTCCCGCCATTTTACGCTGGAACGTCAATTATTACTCCCCCACTACGCTTGATGACAAAAGTGGAAGAAAATGATAATGATGACGATGACTTCAGTACTGCTTGAAGTGGCACATGTCATAGAACTATTACTTTTGAAAGAGGAGAGTTTACACACACACACACACACACACACACACACACACACACAGACACACAACCGCAATTTCCTACTCACACGTATACACTATACTCACATACACCACAAATACACACTCACAGACACCATACACACACACACTCACCACGTATACACACTCACTCACACCACACATACACCACATATACTCTCTCATACACATCACATACACCACACACTAACACATACCACATTCACACTCACACACTTACATATTATTATCACTTAGTAGTAGTAGGCGTCGTTCAGTCCTGAAGGATTATAGAGTTGTGCCGCTGGGGAGGTACCTGACAGCACCGCTGGTGACTGTATAGTCCGATGCGAGAGTGACAATCTCTGTCACAGTTTCCGCATCTGTAAGACGAGGCACGAAAAGGTTAAAAAGTTTGCCATCAGATCTTGTGTGGAGGTATATGCCTTCAGTGGCAGTCCCAAATTCCTGCCTTAAGAGAACGGCGAAGAAGATACCAAAAAGTGTAGGAGCAAGCACGCAGCCCTGCTTTACTCCGCTGCTGATGCTGAATGGAATGACTGGGATGTTGAGCCGTCAAATAAAATGGTCCCCTGCATGTTTTCGTGAAATGATTTCACGAGACTAAGAAAGGTGGGTGGACATCCTATCTTTTCAAGGACCTTAACCCTTTCCCGACTATTACCCCCAAAATCCACGTTTTTACACACGTCTTGTCCCAAGCGCTTCTGAATAATAATTATGCGAATGAATGAATCTACGATTGTATCACGGCCTAGGAAACAGGAAGAGTCGTTTCCCTTGTTCTTCCTGTTTTGAAATCCATTCAACGGTTCAGAAATAATATAAATTTTTCGTGACTTCTCAATATTGTATAATCTATTCGCAAAATGGAATCCAGCCACGATTTTCTTGAAGATTGTGCAGGTATGTCTGCCGATTATGACAGTGTTATTGTGGATATAGATAGTGATGCAGAAAGTGACATAGATTGTAAGATTACAGAGGCAGGCTGGAATTTTGACGAAGAGGACCCAGATTTCTGTAGTGTCAGTGAAACTGTAGACAAAGACATGTATGTTTGGAGTCCTGAGACAACCCCTGTAGTCGTTGAAGGTGTTTTTGAGAATTCTGGGCCAGCCAGTACATGATCTTCGAGAGTTCAGAACCGTTTGACTACTTCAGTCTCATTGTAAATGAGGACTTTTATCAGTCTGCTATGGAACAAACTAATTTGTATGCCACTCAATGACAAGAAAAGGCAGGTAAAATGGATGTTTACTGGTCACCTGTGAGCACTCAGGAAATAAAAATTTATATTCGTCTTGCTATACTCATGGGCTATGTTCAATTGCCTGAAACTGCCATGTATTGGAGCACAGATGAAGATCTCTATCATCCCGGAGTATCACAGTGCATGGGAAAAACTAGATATGCAAAAATCTCCCAATATTTTCATCTCAATGACACCAGTAAGCAGAAGCCCATAGGCCACAAAGATTACGATCCACTGTACAAGGTAAGACCGTTCCTTGATACGGTGAGGAAAAACATATCCTCATGTTTTTCTGCTGGCAGAGATATCAGCATTGATGAAGCCATGATTGCCTACAATGGTAGACTAAAGTTCAATGGCTCGGAACGCTGAAGAAGAAGAAGATGACATCACGTAAGGCACCCGGTGGCAGACAAGATGTTCAGATACCCACAACAGTGGCCGCCTACAACAGATCAATGGGTGGAGTGGACAGGTTTGACCAGCTGTCCTCATATTACCCTGTTGGTAGGAAATCTGTGAAGTGGTGGAGATATATGTTTGCCTTTCTCCTGCAAACCTCTATTGTCAACAGCTGGATAATTTGTTCAAACTCCCAAACTCACACACAAGGGTTGGTGATGTTGGCCATCTCGCTTTTCGGCGTCGCCTGGTTTCTACTCTCTTGAAGGGTAACATTTCGAGGAAACGGAAAGCTTCTTCTTGCCCCACAACTGTAGGTCTGGGTACCAGCAATCTTTTGGACCACAGACTAATTCGTATGGATGGCAAAAGGAAAACTTGCTACTGGTGTGCCAAGATGAACACCAAGTCTGGTAAGAAGAGCAGAGCCAGTGAGGTTGTTTTTGGATGCAGTCTTCGTCAGATATGGCTGTGCAAGGGGAATGCTTCACAAAATACCATGAATCACTTGTATCAAAGCACATGGATATATAGTGCAGGATATTTGCTGCTATCAGGGCACTTGGAGACATAGTGTGGGACACTTTCAACATCATTTTGTGAGTAAAAAAAATTTTCTTCACATTTTTTTCCCAGTTAAAATGTTTTTTTAAACCTTTCTTTTTGTTTTATTGTTTTTAATGTTGCTTTATGTTAAACTGTGTCCATTTTTCTAGTTTATTAGTCATCTAGGACATTTATATGTCAAACCAATTCGTGTATAATGACTTTACAAAATATAAAGTCATTAATTTTGCGGAGTTATTTCCCTTTTGTTAGTTATTAAAGGGTTAAAAAGGCCGTTTCTGCTCACGAGGTCAACAGCCTTTGTGAGGTCGAAGAAGGCAATATAATGGCTTCCTCTGTTCTTTGCACTTCTCTTGGAGCTGCCGGAGTGAGAAAATCATATCGATGGTGGACCTGTGGGTCTAAATTCGCACTGTGATTCGGGGTAGATTCTTTCAGCAAGAATGTGTAACCTTTTAAAGATTACTCGAGCAAAACTCTTGCCTGTAACGCTGAGTAGGGAAATGCCGCGATATTTGTAGCAGTCGCTTCTGTTTTTATAAAGGGTAACAATGTTTGCGTCTTGCATATCTTGTGGTACTGATTTTTCTTTCCAGCAGAGCTGAAATATTGCATACAGTTCTGGGATGATTTTTTCTTTGCTACATTTTAAAATTTCAGATGGAATACTATCTTTTCTTGGTGCCTTGCCGAATTTGAGAGTGTCTAGTGACATAGTGAGTAGTGCTTCACTGATTTCTGAGAGGCACGGTTCGTTATCCAGGGCACGCATGGTGGACTGTTGATCGATGGCTTCCGGAGCTTCTTCTCCGACAGTGTTCTCCACTGAATATAGCTCTGAGTAGTGTTCTACCCAGCGATCCATTTGTTTCTCTCGATCTGTTATGATTACCCGCTCAGTTGATCGTAAAGGGACTATCACATAATCATCTGTGATAACGAAACAAACAGTGCAATATTTTGAGGAGCCCAGCAGCAGACCTGAGACCGGAAGAGGGTCGGCCAGATAGCAGAAGATGTGGTTTCCACTGAGAAAACATCGGAGTCTTCACGGTCTGGTCAGATATTAATATAACCTGACATGGACTCGCCACAAGCTTACACAGATTATCTGACAACAGTTTTGAGGAGGAGGATGCTGTAAAGTACTCACGCAGCACGTAAGAATTTTAGTTTAGTAGGAAACTTTTATAAACTGTTATTGTTACGGAGTTTCAAACTTTCACTTTCAGCTGAGTTAAGTTAACCGACCGTATTACTATAACTTATAAGTATTATAATTTAGAGTCAGACTATTTATTTTGTTACTTCAATAACATTAACAATTAACATAAACACTCGTAACTCTGAACTGTTCATTAGTTTTTCATCAGTGGTTCACAGTAATTAAATAGTTATATCTAATATTAATAATAGTAATTTTGGCACTCTTCCGAATTGCGGTCCCAAATAGATCCGCAGTGAATAGGTCAGGGGTAAGGGTTAGGGTCAGTGTTTAGTTAACAACTAACCCTAACCCTTAACCCCTGACCTATTCACTGCGGAACTATTTGGGACCGGAATTCGGAAGAGTGCCGTAATTTTAATATCAGTATATTTTCATTTTATGTTTTAATACAGAAAACAAAACGTTGGGGATAACTACATAACAGTAACAGTCAGTGTAGTCGACACAATTAAATCCAACTGTAGCGCATTCAAATAATAATAATATAAATACACTCTGAAGTTGGAGTGGGTTTGTTTGATAGCGAGGGTCACTGTGAGTAGGTAAAGAAAGCTGCTAATCCATACATACAGTTCATACTAGAAGTAGTGTGTAAGGACTATGCTTGAGTTCAAAGCGAGAGAGCATAAATAAAAATATCTATGACATTTAAGTATTGTAAAATTTTCACTATAATACTATAATGTGCACACACAAACACACACAAATACAAGACAAGTCCTGTAGATGGTACCCTCAAATCTTGTAGGCCTGAGTGCACAGAGGAATAGGTCGCCATTCTTTCCCTCCCGTGGCGAATGGCGAGTGGAGATATCAAATTCTTGTTTGACCCGCTTATGTCATTAGCAGTGAAACCTCCAGACAATTACAGCAATGCACCCGTGACAGAAATATAGTGCTCTGCTTTACTGGTAGTCAGATGTCAAGGTAAAATTAAATTTCACAAGTATACTTGGGAAGCTCAATACAGGAAGCCTATAAACGGGCGCTCTCCCGATGTTTATGCTTCACCTCAACACCGCAAGGTACAAGATGAGACGAGATGAGATGACTGACCAAGTGGCTAGAATGCCTGGCTGCTCATAAGTTCATAAGTGATCCAGATATTTTACAATGTGAAATTCAAAATTTACTTGCTTTGGATGAATATAAGAGATCCCTAATATAATTTATAAATATGCATATGCTACAGAACTTGACATACCAAGAACAAAGGCTAGGGCAACAAAACCCAACAGAAATGTGGGCATGCAGAGCCCATAAGCCCAGGAAAGTAATCTGCCTCTGGGAGGAGGAATCCAGAGAATAAGTCCAAACCTCAAGGTGTTGGTTCAAGTGGCACAGGACTAGAAAGCAGCCATCTGTGCGCTACAATGGATACTATGCACCACACATAGCAAACAACATTGTCTGCAGGAGAAGAAGATGAATCAATGGCAGCTGCTGCATTCCACAAATCTGCACCCTGGCATCATCTATATATAGGTAAATAGTTGATCAGCTCTGCAACCAATAATGCAATTACAATTTCAAATAGTTGCCATTGGTAACACTAGACATACTCTAGTTTCCCTTTTCATGCAAGTTTTCATGTTAATTTTTTACTTAAAGAAATAGAATATTAGACAGGTAAACTACTGTTCATTGTGGTCAAATGTAGGGCTCCAATTAATCTTACACATACTTGAAGATGTGTTCTCAATGACAATCGTACATTGCAGCACATAAACTGAACATTGCTTGCTTTGAGAAAACACATATTTTACTGTTTATTGTTTAATTGTGGCTGAAAATTAACTCATCAGAAAAAAAATGGGAAAGTTACTTTCTGAATATAAAGGTCTTAAAAACAGTCGAGAGGATCAACTTCATTGCACCAGGTTTGATCCCATATGGCTTGTCTCTTTCCTCAGGGCAGCCTGCCGAAAGCATCACACAAAGCACAAACTCCATAGCTCCAGCAGCAACCTGTAGGGGTTCTCCAAGAACAATGCAATGCACTCATGAACCGAAAGACTTAGCCTGGAATCAAACCCACAACCTTCGTAGCACGAGGCAGACAGCTTGACCACTTCACCACGGAGACTCCCTACTGATTATAATAAAACGCCAATACCAAGCCCTGTAGCAGGAGCTAGCTGTGGCTGTGTGACGTGTTCGGACCTTCACATTTTGTAGGCCTGGGTGCACGGAGAAATAAGTGGCCTGTCTTTTCCTCCTGTAGCGAATGATGAGAGCTAGAATTAATCCTCATCTTACCATGCTCATGCTATTGTCAGTGCAGTGTCCTAACCATGACACCAACATACTCGCATATGAATATAAGTGGGAGATGACATTGGGTGGAAAACAGTGTGCACCCTACTTGAGATCTTCCATGGGCTATTTTTCATAAAGATCTAATTTGCCAAGTCTCCAACCATCTGTTGAACTTTGGACCCTGCAATAGTATGTTTAAAATCCAGGTCTTTGATTTTGATTTCTATTTGGCATAGTTTTGGACATTATTTTATTTCTTTAAGTTTGTTTGAATACAATGTCTTAATTAGGTATATTGAAATGGGGAAGGAAAAGGAAGAAGTCATCTCAGCTTGTAAAGTTGCAATCTAGTGTCTATAAAATGCTTAGCATTTCTCACTCCCAGAGCAGCATTACCAGTACCTTACATCTTGCTTCGCAGCATTGTTGTTACCGCTAAATTAAGAAAGGTAAACAGGGCAAAGATCCATTCCGATGCCATCGTGACATTGGGGATGGGATACCAGGCCCATGTTTCTGGACCAAATAGCACTGGATGAGAGTTGTGGTCAGTACCAGACTTCACCTCCCAGAACCTGTTCTGGAGCCCGCTTGATGAGGCTAGGTTGTCCCTGGAGCCATGTTGCCAGTATCACACCATCATCATCATCATGCATCTTGCCAGGTGGCATAGGCGTGCATGTCTCTACACAGATCTTAGTTCTTAGTGTTCTGGGGAATTTCATACAATCTTGGGAAGATCAGGAGATGGTTTCCTCTTATCTTCCACATTCTTATACCTCTGCCTTTGTCAGCAATTTCTGACTGTCAGGGCCAGCCCTGCTGTGATGGATACTCCCATCTCCACACGTTGCCTGCCAGAAAATGTTCCAGTGCCCATTGAATGAGGCTCTGTTGATCTTAGAACCACGTGGTCATGCCCTGAGAGAACTTGAACCAAGGACAAACAAGCCAGCAGACAAGCATACTGACCACCACTACCACAGATATTTACAATAGACAAGCAGAAAATGTAATTGCACATTATGCTTTTGAAACCTTGTAACAATATGCTTTGCTTCAGCTTGCTTCCTTCTCTAACATTTAATCACTGCTTTTATTTTAAATATTTCCCCTGCTGCCTTGAATTATTCCTGCTGCTTCCCATGTATGCCATTCATTGTCATGTATAAAACTTAATATCATACAACTTCCAGGAGCAGTATGGCGTTAACTAGACCACAAATACCAGAGAAACCTCCCGTGGCAGCCAAACCAAGGCTCAAACCCCCTCTCCTGCCTCCAAAACCTGCTGCATCCCTATTCATATTGTCACCACCATCTGCAGCGAAGACATCCTCCACTAACAATAATGTGTCTAAATCCCAAAAGTTCTTTTCCAGATCTTCAGATACTAGTTCCTGTCTTCCAGAACATCCAGTTGAAGTTAAAGAAAAGTCGCCCACAATAGAAAATGCCCCAGCAAAGTTACTCAAACCTCCACCTCTTCCATCACTGCCTCCTCCAATTCAAAGAAAAGGACCAGCACACTCAGGCTCATTCACATTACCAGCCTCATTTAGAAACAGACATAATAATCAAGTCAGACTGCCCACATCTTCTACAATAAATTCTTTAACTTCTGTATCAGCTTCATCGTCAGTACCACCCAGTTCAAATAAACCTCTTCAAAGGAATGTCTTGCCACCACTCACAGTAGCACATAAACCACAACTTCACGCAGTGTTACATAAACATCACACATTCTCAGAGAAACACAGCAGATCTGATCTTAGTAGTCTATCTGTTCAGCCTGTTGTGAAAGAAACACCACAGAGCTTACAAGAAAAGTTTATTTCCCCCAAGCTTGAATCTCAGAAGAGGAACGTTTCAAACGTGTCACCGCCTGTGCCGCCTAAACCTGCAGCATCTCAAAAACCTGCTTCCTTTCTGTCTGAACCTTCTCCTTCCGAGGCATTCCCTGGTGCTTTATCAAAATCATCCTCGCCATCAAAAAGAGCAGTCATCCCAAACAGACTACCAGAAGGCAGCCACAAGCATTCTGTAGAAGTTGCTGAAGCCACAGGTAATTAGATTATAATTTGCTTCAAACACCTTGATCTTTCAGCATTCCAAATTCAAGCATTTATTAAAACTCTGGGTTATATTTGGGCAGCTGCATTATTCACAGAGCTACCAGCTGTGTTATTCACTGCGTGATCATGTGATAGTTGCTAGCTTAGATTGCAGTGTTTGTGCATGAATGCTCGTGTGTGTGTGTGCACGCATGCGTGTGTGTGTGTTTGGGTGGGTGGGTGCATTCATGTGTGTGTTTGTTCCACTCCCCCTGATATTTATAATTTATAAACAAATGTAGGAAAACAAATTATTAAAATAGTAGTCAAAGAGAGAGAGAGAGAGAGAGAAGAGAGAGAGAGAGAAAGAGAGTCACATTAATATGCTAAGAGACAACTTTCTGTAAACTTTAATTGCGAGTATGTTTTGAGCCAGAATAATTTAGTAAAGGCCAACTTACTGTTGTTAACATTTGTTACTCTATTTCCCAAGTATACATTTCTACCCATGCAGTCTACAATAAGATACTGGAATGTGTTAAGGTGGACAGGGAGTAGTACAAATGTTGTTATTACCTAGTCATTGATAATCCAGTGGAATAATTAGTCTAGTAATGGGCATGAATAATGGATGCCGAAAATTAATGGTGTATCTGTCCTTCATTTCGCAATTGTTTGTGTTTTCCCTTGGTTATTAAGCTGCTTGCTGATCCTAACATTAAATTAACGAAATAAAATGCAACATGTTGTCAGTTTTTGTGTAATTATGTCAAGAAATTTATTTCTGCATCCATTTTAATTACTTGCATAATGTATACACAATGTTAGTTGCAGGATATCCTTTACATGACATCACAGTCAAACCCTGCATTTGTTTGGCTATTTGTGATTTTTCTAGGCAATCTACGTTCAGTAGTTTGCCATTACTTTATAAATGACTGACGCCCATCATCATCATCATGCGCCCTGCCAGCTGGCGTATGCGTTCATGGCTCTCCACAGATCGGGGTCCTTGGTGTTCTGGATCAACCATGCCATCGTCTCAATCCATCCAGCATAATTTCTCTTGGTCTGCCTCTGCCTTTTTTCCCCTCAATCTTCCAGTTGTCACAATATTCTCCAATGTGTCTCTTCTCATCACATGACTGAAGAAAGCTGTTTGTCTCTGTCTTATTGTTGTATATAATGTTCTAGTTTCATTAGCCTGTTTCAGGCAGTCGTTAGTTACTCTGGCAGTCCAAGGAATTTGCAACATTCGCCTCAAAAACCACATCCCTGTTGCTTATAAGTTCTTCCTAATTTGTTCATTTACATTCCAAGATTCACTGACATACAGCAAAACTGGTTCTACATAGCATTTCAGCACTCTCTTTCTTACATTCAGTGACAGTGACTTATTGCATAAGATACTCTTAATTTTCTGAAATGCGGAATTTGCCTGCCCTATTCTGCTCCTAATCTCTGTTGTACACTTTCCATCTGATGTTATAAATGTCCCTAGGTATCTACAATTATCCACTTGGTTAAGAATTTTTCCTTCTATTTCTATGTCACATTTTGGTGTCACCATTTTCTTTATCACCATTGTTACTGTTTTCTTGATATTCAAGGAGAGTCCTTTCTTTGCACTCTCTGTTACTACAATGTCCAATGACGCCCATACCATTGTGAACATCAGTGCAAGGCAGTCTGCTTTCAAATCGCCTGCTGCTGAATTAGATGTTAGTATATGGGATTGTGAAACTGTTCACTGCCCCTAGGCCACAGATCCTAAGCAATGTGTATCATGTATATACGAGGGCTATTCCAAAATCAACCGCCGATTGGCTGGTAGAAATAAACTGGTTGACTAATGAATGAGCTGATAAACTAGCTGGCTCTGCACCCCCTGTAGATGGCCAGCCCATGGATCGTGCCGATGTTATTAATGTCCTCAAAGATATGGCGAGAACAGAGGACTTTGACGTCAGTGAATCCACATCGCTGTCCAGGATGAAAAACTTGGGAGTAAGAATTGGCTGGCCAGACACGAGAGGTACATCAGGAAAACGAGGTGCCTCGTCAACCAACACAGAACTGGCACTATTAGCCACCGGACGCTGATGCATATACTGGGGGGAGGATCTGAGCACCTATGGACCTGTCCGGAGTGCAATGAAGATACCCCAACTGATAACTGATAACTGATAATAAACTGGTTGCCTTAGCAAAACCATTCATTGCTTGCATCATTCAGCAGTCATTTAGCTCACTACACATCAACCTTCAGTCGAGAACGAATAAACATGGACACTGTTATTGCCTTTCCTGCCAGCTGTGAAATTCGTGGCATGATTTGTTTTCTTCAAGCAGAAGGTCAAAATGTGGCCGAGATTCATTGTCAATTGTGTCTTGTGAATGGTGATTTATGAGTGACAGTCCTGTGAGGGATAGGTTGATTCAGTGCTGAAGGATAATATATTACCAAATGTGACGTCCTATTTAGACAATAGCTCAATATATCACCTTACTGTGGTTATCGTGTTATTTGTTTTGTTTCGTGGTATCTTCCACAATTTACAATCTCAGTGAACAGAAATGTACATAATAATACTTGTTTGTTTGATTGTGAACCATGTTTGGTCCAAACCTACTTTTTTGTCTGGCACTGAATCAGTTAATACTACATTATGCTTGTCATAGTTGTAGTATATCAGTGTTTCCATCTGGAGCAGAATCAGATGAGATGATTTGGTCAACACTCCACACGACTCATACAACAGAACTTCTTTAGGATGTAGAGGTCCGTATAACCTTGCAGGCTTAAGTATTAGGAATGAATACTCAACAAACTGTAAAAGTATCATGGCTAGTATCCTGTATCATCCAGGCAATGAATACTAAACAAACTGAAAGTATCATGGCTAGTATCCTTTATCATCAAGGCAATGAATACTCAACAAACTGTAAAAGTAGCATGGTTAGTATCCTTTATTATCAAGGCAATGAATACTCAACAAACTGTGAAAGTATCATGGCTAGTATCCTTTATCATCAAGGCAATGAATACTCAACAAACTGAAAGTATCATAGGTAGTATCCTTTATCATTCAGGCAATGAATACTCAGCAAACTGAAAGTATCATGGTTAGTATCCGTTATCATCAAGGCAATGAATACTCAACAAACTGTGAAAGTATCATGGCTCGTATCCTTTATCATCAAGGCAATGAATACTCAACAAACTGAAAGTATCATGGCTAGTATCCTCTATCCCCGGGAAGGTTAACCCGGTCAACAAATGCCCGCAGAAGTCGGATGTGTCGGCCTAACGGCGCAAGAACGCAGCTCTGCTGTAAACAGGCACAACGCAGTCACATCCGAAAAAAATCTCCGGATGAACGCAGAAGAAGAAGTATCCTCTATAATCAAGACAGTGGTCTGGGTTTGGATCCTTACAACTGTCATAATTGTGTACTCAGTGAGTACCCCTCTAGGACTGATCCAACAGTGAAGTGAAGACAGCTGCCAGAGAAGGGATGTGACCAAACATAATGATGACCTTCCATTTCACATCTACTGCAGCATCTGCATGCTATCACCTGTGCCATGCTCTCATGCTGTCTTGTTTGCCAGGCAGACACCTGCTAGAGAAGTCTGTGAAATTAAATGTCTGCCCCAAGACACCTGCTAGAGAAGTCCATGAAATTAATTGTCTGCCCTTTACACACCTGCTAGAGAAGTCTGTGAAATTAATTGTCTGCCCCCAAGACACCTGCTAGAGAGGTCCATGAAATTAATTAGTTAGTTAGTTAGTCGACAGATCATCCTCGTTGCACATCGAACCATTCAGTCCATAAGTGCTCGGATCACCTCCTCAGCAAATCCCTGCAGCGTGTAGTGGCTAACGACGCCAGTTCTGTGTTGGTTTATCAATCTTCTTTGGCTTCCTGCGTAGTGTTCTTGTTTGGCCACCCCTCTTTTAATTTGCTACTCTCGCAGTCTGGCCATTGTTGTAGATTCACAGTCATCACTTGGTTCTCGCAAAAGTCTCACTTCTCGTAGAGCATTCAGAATGTCAGCCTGGTCCATGGCGCGTCCGCCCTCCACAGTAGCCTCACCTGCGAGCTTGTCAGCCCGCGCATTCCCTTGTACTCTGCATGCCCTGGCACGAAGATGAAACTAATCTTTGCCAGCCGAGACCGCTTCAGAGGCAGCAACCATTCTCTTCGGATCGACCCCTCCTCTATCCTCTTGATCATGTTCATTGAGTCGCTAAGGAAACAAGCCCTAGTGAATGTCTGTGTCTCGAGCCATGTTATTGCTTTACTTACTGCCATGACTTCCATGGTCAGGCTACTTGTGGTTTCAGTGAAAGCACCAGAGTCCTCCTTCACAATTCTCCCTCCGGCCCGAGCTGTAAAGGCCCATGAGCTTCTCACATGTCGGACGACCGACCCATCTGTGTAGATGACCGCGTCACCGTCTAGCGAATTCTTGAAAATCAACGCTTGTACTTCAGCCTCAACAGCAGCCGGATTTTCTTGTCTGCATTTTCTATCTAGTTGGATGCAAACTGAAAAGGATGTGCAGAAGTCTGTTGGCACTTGCACCCACTCCTCGCCAGGTTCTAAGTCCTCAAGTGAACACACCTGTTGAAGAATGTCTTCGGCTTGACCCATCCACGACCGTCCTCTTTCTAACCTGCTGCCCTTCACCTTCCTAATTTCACTATGCAGTGGATGTTGTGTGTTTGCGTTAATTCTGAGGTAGGCGCGTGCCCTGCAAACTTGTATTCTCTCTTCAATGGTTGGAAAATCAAGAAGGTAGCGCATCGCCCTGCATGCTGTATCTCTTGTACATCCAAGAATAATGCGCATAGCTTCATTCTGTATCCTTTCCATCCTTTCTATCTGCTTATGGCTGAGAGTCAGGATTGCCATTGCATACTCCAAAACAGACATAACCAGCCCCTCGTACAGAAGACATAGATGGCGCTGCTCACAGTTTGCTGCCGCCATCACCCGCATCGCTGCCAAACCCCGCTTGGCCTTTGTTATCACCTGGTCTATGTGCACATTATAAGCAAGGCTTCGATCAAAACGTATCCCCAGGTAATTCATTGCCTGCGTTCTTTCCACCGTCTCTGAACACAGCATTACAGTTGGTGTTGGATTGTTGACAATATGATTATTCAACGAGAACCAAGTCACTGTTGCCATTGATGGGTTGACCATTGCCCCAGCTTCATCACACCAAGTACTTATGCGATTGAGTTCGGTTTGTAGTTCCACAGCAACCTCCTCTCTATCCTTACCCTGACGATACACTAACACATCATCGGCATATGACAATGTCCTGCCAGGTCCAGTGATCTGCTCACTGGTGATTCTCACTGTGTAGGCATTGAACAGTACCGGAGATAATGGTGATCCCTGTGGTAGGCCAGGATATATTGTTGTTGGTTCCGAAGTCCAACTGCCACATCTAAAAACTACTTTCCGTTGGAAGAGGGCTGCAGCGATCCAACTAAGGAGGAATGGACTTACGTTTAGTTCAAGAAGCTGAAACATTAAAAAATCCAGTGGTACTCTGTTGTATGCGTCCTCAAGATCAATCGCTGCAGCAACGGTTTCAGTGCCTGAGTGGAAACCTTCATAGACATCATGGGCAAAGACTGCTGCATTGGTCCAGGTTTCTCTTTTTGGACGGTACCCACCCAGGGTAGGTGGGAAAACACCTTGTCTCTCTAGTTGGCTTGATATTTTCCTGGCAATTACCTTCTCCAGCAGCTTGCCTATTGTATTCTGCATGGTTATAATTCGATATCCCTGAATTTTTTTGTGGTCTTTGTCAGGCTTCGGCAAGGGAATCAGATAGCTGTGTAACCATTCCTCCTTGATGCTAGCACTCCCTATACTGTTGTTGTACATGTCTGCTAGTTTCTCTAGCTCATTGTCGGTACACCTATTTATGTCGTTGTATCTTATGCCATCAGGACCTGGAGCACTGTTTTTTTGATCGTCGAAGCACAGCCTTGATTTCTTTCACTGTCACTGTGTCTTCATCCGAAGTGTTCTGGGCCTTGCATCTGTCTGAGGTGACCTCCTTGGCCAGATTTCGGCCTCCCATGTCTGTCTGGTTGCTCTGCTCAAGGTAGCGTTCAAAGAGGGCTTTGCCCTTGTCCTCGTCAGTCCTCTGCCAGATGAGGTCAGCACCTTGGAAGTCAGAAATGCTCTTATTCTTGACTACACCACTCATGCTTTTATGTAGTCACCAGAACAATTTCAGTGACTTGTCTGTGCTTACTCTTTGACACACCTCTGCCCATTTTTCGCTTTTAACCACCTTGACCAGTTTTTTGAAATAGCTTACTTTTGTGTGCATCTCTCTTTCTAAGTGCAAGCTGGGACTAGGATGACCAGCTCTGCTCTTCTTGGCATTTTGCCATCTCCTTACAGCACTACGCTTATCCACCCAAGCCTTCTCCACCTCGAAACTCCACCACGGTGGCTGCTCCCAGCTTTTTTTCCTGCCCTGAAACGTTCTGCGCTTGTCACGTCTTATTTTACTCACCACATCTTGCCCTGTACTGTCATACTGGAACGTCTTTACCTTTAGCTTGTGCTGCCTGGTTCTGCCTTTCTCCACCAATATGCTGCAAGGGTGGTGGTTGCTGCCATGGTGTCCTAGGACACCCCATCTACACACTGTAGTGAGTGAAGGTGAAACTAGCGCCAGATCAATAGCACTGTCCTCATCGCCTGGACGGCTTGCTGTCCTGGTGACACAGCCACTGTTGATACAAACCAGGTCGCTGGTTTCCAGTGCAGTCTCGAGCTCCTCCCCTTGTGTATTGGAGGAAGTGTTGGATGAAATTAATTGTCTGCCCCCAAGACACCCACTAGAGAAGTCTATGAAATTAATTGTCTGCCCCCAAGACACCTGCTAGAGAGGTCCATGAAATTAATTGTCTGCCCCCAAGACACCTGCTAGAGAGGTCCATGAAATTAATTGTCTGCCCCCAAGACACCTGCTAGAGAGGTCCATGAAATTAATTGTCTGCCCCCGAGACACCTGCTAGAGAGGTCCATGAAATTAATTGTCTGCCCCCAAGACACCTGCTAGAGAGGTCCATGAAATTAATTGTCTGCCCCCAAGACACCCACTAGAGAAGTCTATGAAATTAATTGTCTGCCCCCAAGACACCTGCTAGAGAGGTCCATGAAATTAATTGTCTGCCCCCAAGACACCTGCTAGAGAGGTCCATGAAATTAATTGTCTGCCCCCAAGACACCCACTAGAGAAGTCTATGAAATTAATTGTCTGCCCCCGAGACACCTGCTAGAGAAGTCTATGAAATTAATTGTCTGCCCCTGAGACACCTGCTAGAGAAGTCCATGAAATTAATTGTCTGCCCCCAAGACACCTGCCGGAGAAGTCTATAAAATTAATTGTCTGCCATCAAGACACCTGCTAGAGAAGTCCATGAAATTCATTGTCTGTTTCAAGACACCTGCTAGAGAAATTTGAAATTAATTGTAAATTTGCTGTCCAAGGTAAACATCATATAACCTCCTAATAAACCAAACAGTAGTGCTGAAATAAACAGTTCATTTTCAGAAGCAGTTGGGTAACAGTTTAATTACAAGGTTTCCCTATTGTTATTTTGAATAGTAAAACACAAACAATATAGCTAGCTAACTGGCATCTTGCCGTCTTGGCAGACTATAGTTTGCTGTGTCACAACAGGTTTATAATACAGTAGTATGCACCTGACGAGATGCAGCAACATATTGTTTGTGTCTTCGTTATTCGAACTTTAATAACACTGGGAGTCTCCATGGTGAAGTGGTTATGCCGCTTGCCTTGTACTGTCAAGGTTCTGGGTTCAGTTTCAGGCCAAATTTGGTTAACGAGTGCAGTTTTTTCATACTCCTGGGGATCGTCACTGGAGCTACAGAGTTTGTGCTTAGTGTGATGCTTTTGGCAGGATGCCCTGCGGAAAGAGGCAGAGCCATATGGGATAAAAGCCAGTGCAATGAAGTTGATCCTCTTCCCTGTTGAACCCTTTGTTAAACTGTAGTGACAGTGTACTAGTGATGACTTCAGTGTGTAAGCATCCAAGAATAAATAATATCATTGTTTTATACACATGTCCTTGTCCGTGTATTTACATATCAGTACATTTTTGCTAACGTTTTTGTTGTTGATAGATACCAAGGCTGTGACTGGGAAGAAAGCAGGCGTTCCTCCACCAATTCCTAAGAATCCTCCCCGTGCTGGAGTCGTAAGGAAATCTAGAAGTGTAAACACTAAGGTCGCCCAAGCAGCTGAGACAACATCAGTTTTAGAAGATCACCATCAAGATCCCCAGTCTGTGTTCCCCTCCTGTGGTAGTGCAGGTGACAGCGGAGGGAAGACGGTCGTTGGTGATCTGACACATTCTCCCAGAGTCGACAGTCAACAGAGCACCAGAGAGAAGGTTCAGAAGCTTCTACAGAGACATCAGCACACGTTTACTTCTGCAAGTGATAGAAACAACAAACTTACACGTGCTTTTGGTACTAATCAAAAGCCAGAACCTTTAAAAACCAGTGTTACAGATAGTCCATCCAGTGTCCAGAAGACTACAACACCTCCAAAGCCTAGACTGAGATCTGGCTCTGCTGTGCAGTCATCTTCATCACGTGATCCAGACATAACCTCTAAGAAGTTCACAGGAGGGAACAGTAGCCGATTTGGTCAGAACAAGGCGAACCAGACTTCTTCAGCACAGAATACCAAGCTAAGTGTCAGCATTGGAAGACAGCCTGAATTAGGCTACATAGAGGTGTGTCGAGGTGATACAGATGTTGATCAACGCTCACATTCCACAGGCGGAACTCTAGATCGTGGGCTTGACAAACGCAGGCAGTCACAAAACACTGTAGAGGTAAATAATCAGAGTGGTAGAGTACCAAGGGAATTGGCCAGCAGAGCATTTCCTCAGTGTTATGCTGAACATGAAGCTTCTGATGGTTTCTCAGGTCTGCTCAGAGATGGACCAGAAGAAACTTGTGATATGCTCAAAGAGATTGAGGAACTGCTGAAGAATAAACTTGGAAGTTTGCAGTTTGACATAGAAAAAGATACAGAAGCCACTAGAGTTTCCACTGATGATTCCCACAGACGGAACTCTGATCAAGGCCATGTGACTACTGGAGTAATATCAGGTGTGGAAACTGTTTCTAAAGCCAGCTTGAGTGACTCCTCTTCCTCTAGTCCTCCAAGGTTAGCACAACAATCTGGTGAATGTAGCACCATAAGAAACATTCAGTCAGTAGAAAGAGCTCATGATAGATCTACTTCCCACTCTCCTTCTAGTCAGAACTCCGGTGACAGTGCTGGATTGACTTCAGGCCCAGACAAAAAGATCATCCCGCCAAAGCCTAAACGCACCTTCCTTCATCGTGGCAACAACGTACCTGACTCCATTTCAACTCATCAACGTTACCCAGAAGAGAGAGGATCTTCTCATTCTCATTCTGATTGTTTAGAAACGAATCAGTTTGTTGACTCAAATCCTCCACCTCTACCACCTAGAAATAAACCAAGAAGTCTTGGTTTGAAAGAGATTGGGGAGTCAGATTCCTCAGTTCCTAAACAGGGCTTGTCAGCAAACACAGAGACCTGTGTGAAGCCCTGTGTGAAAATAAGATCACAAACAACAAGAGATACAGTTATTCAACCTTCATCACAAGCAGCTTTACAGTCTGTCCAGCCAGGTACCCAACTGATTTCTCATCCACGTAAAGTCTTCAAATCCAGACCATCCAGAGAATCTCTGCCACCACCACCTCCTCCAGGACCTCCAAAAAGAGCTGCAACATTCAGTCCCGGAGATAGCAGGCTGGCAGGTCAAAGGTCAGTGAATGCCAGTGTTACTAGCTAGAGCTGTAAATTTTGTTGCTCTTATAACCAGTGCCTGAGAACTTTCTTAGCCTAGCATCAGGAATGCTCTGAGTTTTCTCAGTGGCTTTTTTTGGCATTGTACAGACATGCTAAGATTTCGTCTTCTTTCGCTGAAATAATCACGCCTGTCTTTCTACCAAAGCTGCCAGTCTACGTTAGTTTTCTGTTGACACTTAACAGTTTTTGTCTTAGTAGTCTTGGTGACTAGCATGCTGTTGTTTGTTTGTCCTCTCATGGAGTCGACAGTCTTGGACATGTTCCATTGTTTATCTTCATTGCCACTCGGTTATAAGATATGCTGTTATCATGTGTCTACTTCTAGATATTCCTTAACGCATGTTTCTTACATTTATTTATGATTACAGGTTTGTTTTTCTCTCTCATGTTGACATTGATCACCATGGCTTCACCCATTTGGCCAACCCCGTATAGTGATACATGAGAGTGTTCATCAGCTATTGCATTGTTCCATATAAAGTATTCTTTGTTTCTGGCGTCGCTGGAAGCAACAATTTCCTGATGTAAGTAAGAGCTGATCACTCAAGGAGATGGTCTTCAAGAATCTGGTCATGTGTTCAAAGCTGGCATTCCAGAGTCAGTTGCTGTTGGGGTCTGTTTATGTAAATGTTAGTGATAGTAATCCTACCTCATAGATAGCAGCATGAACAAAGTTTTATTAATGAACTACCAAGTGAAAGAAAAAATCCTGTATACTTAGCTAGTAAACTGAGATATGACAATCACAGATAAGCAATCCATTTTTCAGTGAATACACACATAAACAAAACCCCAAGTTCCAGAAATGAAAATATGGACAGGTGAAATGAGATAGGGGTATTCAAGAAACAAAACAAATATGCAAAACAGTAAAAGCAACAACAACAAAAAATAAATAGAAAAATGCACTTGAAAACATTCATTTACCTATGCATGTATATACATGGCCATAGCAATGCAGAGATAAAATAGTAGGCTAAGAACCTATAGCACAACAGCAGAAAACAAGGTCAAGTAAAACTGTGGAGAAACGCATCTTTCATGTGGCAACATTTGGTATGAGTTGTGGTCCATTTCACAATCACCACAGAAGGCAATTGGGACTTTTGAGGTGAAATGTTGAGAACAATTCTTCAAATATTGTGAACCACAAAGAAGAAAAATACTGAAGTTGTACACAATCTGAACACTGAAGAGTGCTAGCTTATAAATAGTATTGTCTCCCTGCACTGAAGAGTGCTAGCCTATAAATAGTATTGTCTCCCTGCACTGAAGAGTGCTAGCCTATAAATAGTATTGTCTCCCTGCACTGAAGAGTGCTAGCCTATAAATAGTATTGTCTCCCTACACTGAAGAGTGCTAGCCTATAAATAGTATTGTCTCCCTGCACTGAAGAGTGCTAGCCTATAAATAGTATTGTCTCCCTGCACTGAAGAGTGCTAGGCTTATAAATAGTATTGTCTCCCTGCACTGAAGAGTGCTAGCCTATAAATAGTATTGTCTCCCTGCACTGAAGAGTGCTAGCCTATAAATAGTATTGTCTCCCTACACTGAAGAGTGCTAGCCTATAAATAGTATTGTCTCCCTGCACTGAAGAGTGCTAGCCTATAAACAGTATTGTCTCCCTGCACTGAAGAGTGCTAGCTTATAAACAGTATTGTCTCCCTGCACTGAAGAGTGCTAGCTTATAAATAGTATTGTCTCCCTGCACTGAAGAGTGCTAGCTTATAAATAGTATTGTCTCCCTGCACTGAAGAGTGCTAGCTTATAAATAGTATTGTCTCCCTGCACTGAAGAGTGCTAGCCTATAAATATTGTCTCCCTGCACTGAAGAGTGCTAGCCTATAAATAGTATTGTCTCCCTGCACTGAAGAGTGCTAGGCTTATAAATAGTATTGTCTCCCTGCACTGAAGAGTGCTAGGCTTATAAATAGTAGTCTCCCTGCACTGAAGAGTGCTAGGCTTATAAATAGTATTGTCTCCCTGCACTGAAGAGTGCTAGGCTTATAAATAGTATGGTCTCCCTGCACTGAAGATTGCTAGCCTATAAATAGTATTGTCTCCCTGCACTGAAGAGTGCTAGCTTATAAACAGTATTGTCTCTCTGCACTGAAGAGTGCTGACTTATAAATAGTATTGTCTCCCTGCACTGAAGAGTGCTAGCCTATAAATAGTATTGTCTCCCTGCACTGAAGAGTGCTAGCCTATAAATAGTATTGTCTCCCTGCACTGAAGAGTGCTAGCTTATAAATAGTATTGTCTCCCTGCACTGAAGAGTGCTAGCTTATAAATAGTATTGTCTCCCTGCACTGAAGAGTGCTAGCCTATAAATATTGTCTCCCTGCACTGAAGAGTGCTAGCCTATAAATAGTATTGTCTCCCTGCACTGAAGAGTGCTAGGCTTATAAATAGTATTGTCTCCCTGCACTGAAGAGTGCTAGGCTTATAAATAGTATTGTCTCCCTGCAATGAAGAGTGCTAGGCTTATAAATAGTATTGTCTCCCTGCACTGAAGAGTGCTAGGCTTATAAATAGTATTGTCTCCCTGCACTGAAGAGTGCTAGCCTATAAATAGTATTGTCTCCCTGCACTGAAGAGTGCTAGCTTATAAACAGTATTGTCTCTCTGCACTGAAGAGTGCTGGCTTATAAATAGTATTGTCTCCCTGCACTGAAGAGTGCTAGCCTATAAATAGTATTGTCTCCCTGCACTGAAGAGTGCTAGCTTATAAATAGTATTGTCTCCCTGCACTGAAGAGTGCTAGCTTATAAATAGTATTGTCTCCCTGCACTGAAGAGTGCTAGCCTATAAATAGTATTGTCTCCCTGCACTGAAGAGTGCTAGCCTATAAATAGTATTGTCTCCCTGCACTGAAGAGTGCTAGCCTATAAATAGTATTGTCTCCCTGCACTGAAGAGTGCTAGCCTATAAATAGTATTGTCTCCCTGCACTGAAGAGTGCTAGCTTATAAATAGTATTGTCTCCCTGCACTGAAGAGTGCTAGCTTATAAATAGTATTGTCTCCCTGCACTGAAGAGTGCTAGCTTATAAATAGTATTGTCTCCCTGCACTGAAGAGTGCTAGCCTATAATAGTATTGTCCTCCCTGCACTGAAGAGTGCTAGCCTATAAATAGTATTGTCTCCCTGCACTGAAGAGTGCTAGCCTATAAATAGTATTGTCTCCCTGCACTGAAGAGTGCTAGCCTATAAATAGTATTGTCTCCCTGCACTGAAGAGTGCTAGCCTATAAATAGTATTGTCTCCCTGCACTGAAGAGTGCTAGCTTATTAATAGTATTGTCTCCCTGCACTGAAGAGTGCTAGCTTATAAATAGTATTGTCTCCCTGCACTGAAGAGTGCTAGCTTATAAATAGTATTGTCTCCCTGAAGCTAAAATACTTAGGCCATATTAAACATCACTGTGGCTTGGCAAGAACAGCGATGGAAGGCATGGTTTCCTAGGGGAAGAGGCTGGGTTTGACTGGCATGAAGTGGACACAGGACACTACTGACACCTTTCTGCATGAGGAAACATGATCCAGGAGAGATAGCCAGAGATCCAGAAACTTGTCAAAGTAGCTCATCATGCTCATCTTTGAGATGAAGTTCATATTTTCTTCTAGAAGGTTGAGACCTGCAAATGTTACTCCAACTGATACTTCTCACGTGTCTGCTATTTCTGGATTTAGTGTATCTACTTTACATCTTACTGAAGGACTTTTGTTTTGATTTGCAATTCTTTAAATACTATCAATACATTGTCTAGATCACTGACTGACTGGTACCTTACCGTCTTGACAGATGATAGTTTGTAAAATGGTGACATACCTGGGCTGAGTTTGGAGACCATGTGTTGCCCATGCAGCATGATCCCTCTCTTGACCTTCCTAGTTTACTTCAGAAGAAAGGTAACACCAACACATCTGGAACAATACAAGCTGCAGAAGCTATCGGATAAGCAAAGCAATACTATAACTCCAGCCTATCAGAGCTTCAATCCTAGACCAGTTGCCAACATGGGCATGGGGCCTTATCTACCCTGCTATAACATTTAGTCTTTAGGTTGAATTTCCTTGCACTAGGGTAAGGTTTGTACCTCCAAATTGCACTCCTCTCCCCAAAGCTGTTGGCATAATGTGGGCGTGTCGGGTTAGGTGAGCGCCGCCCACCATTTGGCGCTAAGAGAATGCAGGTAGTACTGTCTACTGTCAAACAGTAACTTAGTCATATCTGATTGTTGTCCAGATCACTACCATGCAAACAAATACACAAATAATTTAATCAGTTGTGTAAAATAATAAACATAATTTGTGTGTATGTCATGTACAGAATCAGCGGACAGTCAGATAAGTTACATATCCAGGAGACAGGCAGCATCAAAGGCTTCACACATGTTGAAGAAGTGCTACAGTTTGTCTCACAGACATTCTGATGCTGACCTGAAAGATCCAGAAGCTTCAGGCAGTGCCAGAATTCCCAGAGATGGTAAGACATGTAAAAGCTGTTTCAAGATGCTAGAATGATATAATTGTCATGTAGTTTTCTAAACCAGGATCTAGGTTTGCATTCTACAGCCAGATACCATATGGTGAAACATGTAAGTGTTCATCAGCTGATGTGCTTTTCTATAGAAAGTATTCCTTTTACCTGGCTTCAGTAGAAGTAACAATTTTCTTGTAAGAGCTGGACACTAAGAGGTTTTTTGTTTGTTTTTGAGTCTCATAAAAATATGTACATAGCAGACACTGTGAAATGTCCCCGACGTTCTGTATTACTGAATCAGTGAGCTACATAGAGTTGAGTCAGAGATGCTGTTGCTGGATAGGAACTACTGAGGACAGTATAACTAGATACTCCCTTGATTGGAATCCACAGGGTGAGCAAAGTAGCGGGACACCTAAAACATATGAAGCAGTGTATTATAAAATAGTGGAACACCTAAAACACATGAAACAATGTATTACAGACAGAGATGAACTATATTGGGAGGACATGGAGGGAGCTGCGAGAAACAGAAAAGGATAGGACAGCTTGGAGGGATATGGTTGAGAGTCCGTGTCCCAATGGAGAATACAGGGCAGGAGAAGAAGTGGGCTACATCCCAATCCTGGTGCTCACTGTTCATCACTGAGAGAAGCCAAACCTCAGAGGCCTGGTGTAACTTCTACAGAGCATGAATCAGTCCAATCCTCCAGCAGAGAACCGGCCGTGTCCCAGGCACCAAACATCTAAATACAAGAGGTCAGCGTGGCTGAATGGATAAGAGCACTTGCACTTCAATTTCCCATGTGCTGATGCTGAGTTAGCGTGTTCAGCCCCTACTCAGGTCAGTTGGACTAAAATTTTGACTTCTCATCATTGATTTGGGGACGTAAATTAAAGTACCTCAGAAGTCGGAGTGAGTTCTTCTGATAGCGAGGGACATTGGTAATAGGGAAAGTTAATCCACACGCAACATCAGAGCAGCGCACTAAAAGTAGTAGCACGTGTGTGGACTTTGCTTAAATTCAAAGCGAGCGGAAACAAAAAATAAAATCTTTCTACTGAGTGAACAGAAGTGAAGGTCATGTTCCAGCATGAGCGATCAGTTGAACACCTACTGCTACATTGTCCCAGATTGGTTGATCTGTGAGAGGAATCAGTTGTACACCTACTGCTACATTGTCCCAGATTGGTTGATCTGTGAGAGGAATCAGTTGAACACCTACTGAGTGAACAGAAGTGAAGGTCATGTTCCAGCATGAGCGATCAGTTGAACACCTACTGAGTGAACAGAAGTGAAGGTCATGTTCCAGCATGAGCGATCAGTTGAACACCTACTGAGTGAACAGAAGTGAAGGTCATGTTCCAGCATGAGCGATCAGTTGTACACCTACTGAGTGAACAGAACTGAAGGTCATGTTCCAGCATGAGCGATCAGTTGAACACCTACTGACTGAACAGAACTGAAGGTCATGTTCCAGCATGAGCGATCAGTTGAACACCTACTGAGTGAACAGAAGTGAAGGTCATGTTCCAGCATGAGCGATCAGTTGAACACCTACTGAGTGAACAGAAGTGAAGGTCATGTTCCAGCATGAGCGATCAGTTGTACACCTACTGAGTGAACAGAAGTGAAGGTCATGTTCCAGCATGAGCGATCAGTTGTACACCTACTGAGTGAACAGAAGGGAAGGTCATGTTCCAGCATGAGCGATCAGTTGTACACCTACTGAGTGAACAGAAGTGAAGGTCATGTTCCAGCATGAGCGATCAGTTGTACACCTACTGAGTGAACAGAAGTGAAGGTCATGTTCCAGCATGAGCGATCAGTTGTACACCTACTGAGTGAACAGAAGTGAAGGTCATGTTCCAGCATGAGCGATCAGTTGTACACCTACTGCTACAGTGTCCCAGCCTGGTTGACCTGTGAGAGGAATTAGTTGTACACCTACTGCTACAGTGTCCCAGCCTGGTTGACATGTAAGAGGAATCAGTTGTACACCTACTGCTACAGTGTCCTAGATTGGTTGACCTGTGAGAGGAATCAGTTGTACACCTACTGCTACAGTGTCCCAGCCTGGTTGACATGTAAGAGGAATCAGTTGTACACCTACTGCTACAGTGTCCCAGCCTGGTTGACATGTAAGAGGAATCAGTTGTACACCTACTGCTACAGTGTCCTAGATTAGTTGATCTGTGAGAGGAATCAGTTGTACACCTACTGCTACAGTGTTCCAGCCTGGTTGATCTGTGAGAGGAATCAGTTGTACACCTACTGCTACAGTGTTCCAGCCTGGTCGACCTGTGAGAGGAATCATTTGTAAACTTAATGCTACAGTGTCACAGATTAGTTGATCTGTGAGAGGAATCAGTTGTACACCTACTGCTACAGTGTCCTAGATTAGTTGACCTGTGAGAGGAATCAGTTGTACACCTACTGCTACAGTGTCCCAGATTGGTTGACCTGTGAGAGGAATCAGTTGTACACCTACTGCTACAGTGTCCCAGATTGGTTGATCTGTGAGAGGAATCAGTTGTACACCTACTGCTACAGTGTCCCAGATTGGTTGATCTGTGAGAGGAATCAGTTGAACACCTACTGCTACAGTGTCCCAGATTGGTTGATCTGTGAGAGGAATCAGTTGTACACCTACTGCTACAGTGTCCCAGCCTGGTTGATCTGTGAGAGGAAACAGTTGAACACCTACTGCTACAGTGTCCTAGATTGGTTGACCTGTGAGAGGAATCAGTTGTACACCTACTGCTACAGTGTCCCAGCCTGGTTGACATGTAGAGGAATCAGTTGTACACCTACTGCTACAGTGTTCCAGCCTGGTTGATCTGTGAGAGGAATCAGTTGTACACCTACTGCTACAGTGTTCCAGCCTGGTTGACCTGTGAGAGGAATCAGTTGTACACCTACTGCTACAGTGTCCCAGCCTGGTTGACATGTAAGAGGAATCAGTTGTACACCTACTGCTACAGTGTCCCAGCCTGGTTGATCTGTGAGAGGAAACAGTTGAACACCTACTGCTACAGTGTCCTAGATTGGTTGACCTGTGAGAGGAATCAGTTGTACACCTACTGCTACAGTGTCCCAGCCTGGTTGATCTGTGAGAGGAAACAGTCGAACACCTACTGCTACAGTGTCCTAGATTGGTTGACCTGTAAGAGGAATCAGTTGTACACCTACTGCTACAGTGTCCTAGATTGGTTGACCTGTGAGAGGAATCAGTTGTACACCTACTGCTACAGTGTCCTAGATTGGTTGACCTGTAAGAGGAATCAGTTGTACACCTACTGCTACAGTGTCCTAGATTGGTTGACCTGTAAGAGGAATCAGTTGTACACCTACTGCTACAGTGTCCTAGATTGGTTGACCTGTAAGAGGAATCAGTTGTACACCTACTGCTACAGTGTCCCAGGTTAGTTGACCTGTGAGAGGAATCAGTTGTACACCTACTGCTACAGTGTCCCAGGTTAGTTGACCTGTGAGAGGAATCAGTTGTACACCTACTACTACAGTGTCCCAGATTGGTTGACCTGTAAGAGGAATCAGTTGTACACCTACTGCTACAGTGTCCCAGATTGGTTTATCTGTGAGAGGAATCAGTTGTACACCTACTACTACAGTGTCCCAGATTGGTTGACATGTGAGAGGAATCAGTTGTACACCTACTGCTACAGTGTCCCAGCCTGGTTGATCTGTGAGAGGAAACAGTTGAACACCTACTGCTACAGTGTCCCAGATTGGTTGATCTGTGAGAGGAATCAGTTGTACACCTACTGCTACAGTGTCCCAGATTGGTTGACATGTGAGAGGAATCAGTTGTACACCTACTGCTACAGTGTCCCAGATTGGTTTATCTGTGAGAGAAATCAGTTGTACACCTACTGCTACAGTGTCCCAGATTGGTTTATCTGTGAGAGAAATCAGTTGTACACCTACTGCTACAGTGTCCCAGATTGGTTGACCTGTGAGAGGAATCAGTTGTACACCTACTGCTACAGTGTCCCAGATTGGTTTATCTGTGAGAGGAATCAGTTGTACACCTACTACTACAGTGTCCCAGATTGGTTTATCTGTGAGAGGAATCAGTTGTACACCTACTGCTACAGTGTCCCAGATTGGTTGATCTGTGAGAGAAATCAGTTGTACACCTACTGCTACAGTGTCCCAGATTGGTTGATCTGTGAGAGAAATCAGTTGTACACCTACTGCTACAGTGTCCCAGATTGGTTGATCTGTGAGAGGAATCAGTTGTACACCTACTGCTACAGTGTCCCAGATTGGTTGATCTGTGAGAGAAATCAGTTGTACACCTACTGCTACAGTGTCCCAGATTGGTTGATCTGTGAGAGAAATCAGTTGTACACCTACTGCTACAGTGTCCCAGATTGGTTTATCTGTGAGAGGAATCAGTTGTACACCTACTACTACAGTGTCCCAGATTGGTTTATCTGTGAGAGAAATCAGTTGTACACCTACTGCTACAGTGTCCCAGATTGGTTTATCTGTGAGAGGAATCAGTTGTACACCTACTGCTACATTGTTCCAGATTGGTTGATCTGTGAGAGGAATCAGTTGTACACCTACTGCTACAGTGTCCCAGATTAGTTGATCTGTGAGAGGAATCAGTTGTACACCTACTGCTACAGTGTCCCAGATTGGTTGATCTGTGAGAGGAATCAGTTGTACACCTACTGCTACAGTGTCCCAGATTAGTTGATCTGTGAGAGGAATCAGTTGTACACCTACTGCTACAGTGTCCCAGATTAGTTGACCTGTGAGAGAAATCAGTTGTACACCTACTGCTACAGTGTCCTAGATTGGTTGACATGTGAGAGGAATCAGTTGTACACCTACTGCTACAGTGTCCCAGATTGGTTTATCTGTGAGAGGAATCAGTTGTACACCTACTACTACAGTGTCCCAGATTGGTTTATCTGTGAGAGAAATCAGTTGTACACCTACTGCTACAGTGTCCCAGATTGGTTTATCTGTGAGAGGAATCAGTTGTACACCTACTGCTACATTGTTCCAGATTGGTTGATCTGTGAGAGGAATCAGTTGTACACCTACTGCTACAGTGTCCCAGATTAGTTGATCTGTGAGAGGAATCAGTTGTACACCTACTGCTACAGTGTCCCAGATTGGTTGATCTGTGAGAGGAATCAGTTGTACACCTACTGCTACAGTGTCCCAGATTAGTTGATCTGTGAGAGGAATCAGTTGTACACCTACTGCTACAGTGTCCCAGATTAGTTGACCTGTGAGAGAAATCAGTTGTACACCTACTGCTACAGTGTCCTAGATTGGTTGACATGTGAGAGGAATCAGTTGTACACCTACTGCTACAGTGTCCCAGATTGGGTGACCTGTGAGAGGAATCAGTTGTACACCTACTGCTACATTGTTCCAGCCTGGTTGATCTGTGAGAGGAATCAGTTGTACACCTACTGCTACAGTGTCCCAGATTGGTTGATCTGTGAGAGGAATCAGTTGTACACCTACTGCTACAGTGTCCCAGATTGGTTGATCTGTGAGAGGAATCAGTTGTACACCTACTGCTACAGTGTCCCAGATTGGTTGATCTGTGAGAGGAATCAGTTGTACACCTACTGCTACAGTGTCCCAGATTGGTTGATCTGTGAGAGAAATCAGTTGTACACCTACTGCTACAGTGTCCCAGATTGGTTTATCTGTGAGAGAAATCAGTTGTACACCTACTGCTACAGTGTCCCAGATTGGTTTATCTGTGAGAGAAATCAGTTGTACACCTACTGCTACAGTGTCCCAGATTGGTTGATCTGTGAGAGAAATCAGTTGTACACCTACTGCTACAGTGTCCCAGATTGGTTTATCTGTGAGAGAAATCAGTTGTACACCTACTGCTACAGTGTCCCAGATTGGTTTATCTGTGAGAGAAATCAGTTGTACACCTACTGCTACAGTGTCCCAGATTGGTTTATCTGTGAGAGAAATCAGTTGTACACCTACTGCTACAGTGTCCCAGCCTGGTTGACATGTAAGAGGAATCAGTTGTACACCTACTGCTACAGTGTCCCAGATTGGTTGATCTGTGAGAGAAATCAGTTGTACACCTACTGCTACAGTGTCCTAGATTGGTTGACATGTGAGAGGAATCAGTTGTACACCTACTGCTACAGTGTCCCAGATTGGTTGACCTGTGAGAGGAATCAGTTGTACACCTACTGCTACATTGTTCCAGCCTGGTTGATCTGTGAGAGGAATCAGTTGTACACCTACTGCTACAGTGTCCCAGATTGGTTGATCTGTGAGAGGAATCAGTTGTACACCTACTGCTACAGTGTCCCAGATTGGTTGATCTGTGAGAGGAATCAGTTGTACACCTACTGCTACAGTGTTCCAGCCTGGTTGACCTGTGAGAGGAATCAGTTGTACACCTACTGCTACAGTGTCCCAGATTAGTTGACCTGTGAGAGGAATCAGTTGTACACCTACTGCTACAGTGTCCCAGATTAGTTGACCTGTGAGAGGAATTAGTTGTACACCTACTGCTACAGTGTCCCAGCCTGGTTGATCTGTGAGAGGAATCAGTTGTACAACTACTGCTACAGTGTCCCAGGTTAGTTGACCTGTGAGAGGAATCAGTTGTACACCTACTGCTACAGTGTCCCAGATTGGTTGACCTGTGAGAGGAATCAGTTGTACACCTACTGCTACAGTGTCCCAGCCTGGTTGATCTGTGAGAGGAATCAGTTGTACACCTACTGCTACAGTGTCCCAGATTGGTTGACCTGTGAGAGGAATCAGTTGTACACCTACTGCTACAGTGTCCCAGATTGGTTGATATGTGAGAGGAATCAGTTGTACACCTACTGCTACTGTGTCCCAGATTGGTTGATCTGTGAGAGGAATCAGTTGTACACCTACTGCTACATTGTCCCAGATTGGTTGATATGTGAGAGGAATCAGTTGTACACCTACTGCTACAGTGTCCCAGCCTGGTTGATCTGTGAGAGGAATCAGTTGTACAACTACTGCTACAGTGTCCCAGGTTAGTTGACCTGTGAGAGGAATCAGTTGTACACCTACTACTACAGTGTCCCAGATTAGTTGACCTGTGAGAGGAATCAGTTATACAACTACTGCTACAGTGTACCAGACTGGTTGATCTGTGAGAGGAATCAGTTGTACACCTACTGCTACAGTGTCCCAGCCTGGTTGATCTGTCACGCAAACTGCTCCCTCCGCAACCTGCTATCAACAGTGTACCCTGTTCATTACTGCCACATTTCAGGAGGATCTGCACTTTTATCAGAGAGGCTGTAGCATGTCAAGAGCATATCTGGCGAGCAGTCGGCAGATCAACTCAGACAAGCAGATAATTCATATAATATTAGAATAAGATCATGTGTAAACATATATGTACTTGGCAGCTTATTAAAACAATAATTGCAAGATGGTTTAAAGTAACAAGAACCTGGTACAGAAAGAGTCAAAATCTACTGAATTTTAACTTAAGTACGTTTTGTCTTCCAGATTACTGACGGTTTAGTGGCACAAGTCCTTTACTTCCCCATTCTCCTCTCTCCAGTATGTTCTGTCTTGGTTCATTGTATGAATGCATGCATCAGTACATATGTTATATACATGCACGGCTGTATTTGTTTGTATTATGTTAGTACATAATCCTTTAGCAACTTGCTAGCATCTGGTGGTAAAGCTGTAAGACACCCAGCCTCTGCTTTGAAATGTTAGGGTTCAGGTTTAAAGTGCACACTTCTTATTTCTGTAACCTGGCAAGTTTCAACACCACAAAGGAAACTGCGATATTAGATTTGAAATATCGATTATCATATCTCATATCCATGTGTATGGCCGTATGGTGTGTGGATCATACTTTTGTGACGGACCTCTATGAATTAGAGTCACAATTAACACCACTTAAGTTGTGTTGTGCCTTGCTGAAAGAACCAGCTGTAACACATTGGTGCAGGGAGAGAAGTAGTTAGCTACTTACCTTGTTGACAGAACCAGCTGTAACACTTTGGTGCAGGGAGAGAAGTAGTTAGCTACTTACCTTGTTGACAGAACCAGCTGTAACACATTGGTGCAGGGAGAGAAGTAGTTAGCTACTCACCTTGTTGACAGAACCAGCTGTAACACATTGGTGCAGGGAGAGAAGTAGTTAGCTACTTACCTTGTTGACAGAACCAGCTGTAACACATTGGTGCAGGGAGAGAAGTAGTTAGCTACTTACCTTGTTGACAGAACCAGCTGTAACACATTGGTGCAGGGAGAGTAGTAGTTAGCTACTCACCTTGTTGTCAGAACCAGCTGTAACACATTGGTGCAGGGAGAGTAGTAGTTAGCTACTTACCTTGTTGACAGAACCAGCTGTAACACATTGGTGCAGGGAGATAAGTAGTTAGCTACTTACCTTGTTGACAGAACCAGCTGTAACACTTTGGTGCAGGGAGAGAAGTAGTTAGCTACTTACCTTGTTGACAGAACCAGCTGTAACACATTGGTGCAGGGAGAGAAGTAGTTAGCTACTCACCTTGTTGACAGAACCAGCTGTAACACTTTGGTGCAGGGAGAGAAGTGGTTAGCTACTTACCTTGTTGACAGAACCAGCTGTAACACATTGGTGCAGGGAGAGTAGTAGTTAGCTACTCACCTTGTTGTCAGAACCAGCTGTAACACATTGGTGCAGGGAGAGTAGTAGTTAGCTACTTACCTTGTTGACAGAACCAGCTGTAACACATTGGTGCAGGGAGATAAGTAGTTAGCTACTTACCTTGTTGACAGAACCAGCTGTAACACTTTGGTGCAGGGAGAGAAGTAGTTAGCTACTTACCTTGTTGACAGAACCAGCTGTAACACATTGGTGCAGGGAGAGAAGTAGTTAGCTACTCACCTTGTTGACAGAACCAGCTGTAACACATTGGTGCAGGGAGAGAAGTGGTTAGCTACTTACCTTGTTGACAGAACCAGCTGTAACACATTGGTGCAGGGAGAGAAGTAGTTAGCTACTCACCTTGTTGACAGAACCAGCTGTAACACATTGGTGCAGGGAGAGATGTAGTTAGCTACTTACCTTGTTGACAGAACCAGCTGTAACACATTGGTGCAGGGAGAGAAGTAGTTAGATACTCACCTTGTTGACAGAACCAGCTGTAACACATTGGTGCAGGGAGAGAAGTAGGACAGAACCAGCTGTAACACATTGGTGCAGGGAGAGAAATAGTTAGCTACTCACCTTGTTGACAGAACCAGCTGTAACACATTGGTGCAGGGAGAGAAGTAGTTAGCTACTTACCTTGTTGACAGAACCAGCTGTAACACATTAGTGCAAGGAGAGAAATAGTTAGCTACTCACCTTGTTGACAGAACCAGCTGTAACACATTGGTGCAGGGAGAGAAGTAGTTAGCTACTTACCTTGTTGACAGAACCAGCTGTAACACATTGGTGCAGGGAGAGAAGTAGTTAGCTACTTACCTTGTTGACAGAACCAGCTGTAACACATTGGTGCAGGGAGAGAAGTAGTTAGCTACTTACCTTGTTGACAGAACCAGCTGTAACACATTGGTGCAGGGAGAGAAGTAGTTAGCTACTTACCTTGTTGACAGAACCAGCTGTAACACATTGGTGCAGGGAGAGAAGTAGTTAGCTACTTACCTTGTTGACAGAACCAGCTGTAACACATTGGTGCAGGGAGAGAAGTAGGACAGAACCAGCTGTAACACATTGGTGCAGGGAGAGAAGTAGTTAGCTACTTACCTTGTTGACAGAACCAGCTGTAACACATTGGTGCAGGGAGAGAAGTAGGACAGAACCAGCTGTAACACGTTGGTGCAGGGAGAGAAGTAGTTAACTACTTACCTTGTTGACAGAACCAGCTGTAACACATTGGTGCAGGGAGAGAAATAGTTAGCTACTCACCTTGTTGACAGAACCAGCTGTAACACATTGGTGCAGGGAGAGAAATAGTTAGCTACTCACCTTGTTGACAGAACCAGCTGTAACACATTGGTGCAGGGAGAGAAGTAGTTAGCTACTCACCTTGTTGACAGAACCAGCTGTAACACATTGGTGCAGGGAGAGAAATAGTTAGCTACTCACCTTGTTGACAGAACCAGCTGTAACACATTGGTGCAGGGAGAGAAGTAGTTAGCTACTCACCTTGTTGACAGAACCAGCTGTAACACATTGGTGCAGGGAGAGAAGTAGTTAGCTACTCACCTTGTTGACAGAACCAGCTGTAACACATTGGTGCAGGGAGAGAAGTAGTTAGCTACTTACCTTGTTGACAGAACCAGCTGTAACACATTGGTGCAGGGAGAGAAGAAGTTAGCTACTTACCTTGTTGACAGAACCAGCTGTAACACATTGGTGCAGGGAGAGAAGTAGTTAGCTACTTACCTTGTTGACAGAACCAGCTGTAACACATTGGTGCAGGGAGAGAAGTAGTTAGCTACTTACCTTGTTGACAGAACCAGCTGTAACACATTGGTGCAGGGAGAGAAGTAGTTAGCTACTTACCTTGTTGACAGAACCAGCTGTAACACATTGGTGCAGGGAGAGAAGTAGGTAGCTACTCGCCTTGTTGACAGAACCTGCTGTAACACATTGGTGCAGGGAGAGAAGTAGTTAGCTACTCACCTTGTTGACAGAACCAGCTGTAACACATTGGTGCAGGGAGAGAAGTAGTTAGCTACTCACCTTGTTGACAGAACCAGCTGTAACACATTGGTGCAGGGAGAGAAGTAGTTAGCTACTCACCTTGTTGACAGAACCAGCTGTAACACATTGGTGCAGGGAGAGAAGTAGTTAGCTACTCACCTTGTTGACAGAACCAGCTGTAACACATTGGTGCAGGGAGAGAAGTAGTTAGCTACTTACCTTGTTGACAGAACCAGCTGTAACACATTGGTGCAGGGAGAGAAGAAGTTAGCTACTTACCTTGTTGACAGAACCAGCTGTAACACATTGGTGCAGGGAGAGAAGTAGTTAGCTACTTACCTTGTTGACAGAACCAGCTGTAACACATTGGTGCAGGGAGAGAAGTAGGTAGCTACTTGCCTTGTTGACAGAACCAGCTGTAACACATTGGTGCAGGGAGAGAAGTAGTTAGCTACTTGCCTTGTTGACAGAACCAGCTGTAACACATTGGTGCAGGGAGAGAAGTAGTTAGCTACTTACCTTGTTGACAGAACCAGCTGTAACACATTGGTGCAGGGAGAGAAGTAGTTAGCTACTTACCTTGTTGACAGAACCAGCTGTAACACATTGGTGCAGGGAGAGAAGTAGGACAGAACCAGCTGTAACACATTGGTGCAGGGAGAGAAGTAGTTAGCTACTTACCTTGTTGACAGAACCAGCTGTAACACATTGGTGCAGGGAGAGAAGTAGGTAGCTACTTGCCTTGTTGACAGAACCAGCTGTAACACATTGGTGCAGGGAGATAAGTAGTTAGCTGCTTACCTTGTTGACAGAACCAGCTGTAACACATTGGTGCAGGGAGAGAAGTAGTTAGCTACTTACCTTGTTGACAGAACCAGCTGTAACACATTGGTGCAGGGAGAGAAGTAGGTAGCTACCTGCCTTGTTGACAGAACCAGCTGTAACACATTGGCGCAGGGAGAGAAGTAGTTGGCTACTTACCAACATGACTGTTTCAATGCCGAAAGATCATAAATCACCAAATGTGACCTCCCATTGGACAGATGGATTATACATCGTCATACTAGGGTCATCGTCTTGTTTCTTTTGTTTCATGGTATATTCCGCATTTTCGATTCGTAGTGATTGAACATTTACATTATAATACCTGTTCATTTGATTGTGTACCTTCTTTGGTCCAATCCTACTTTTTGTTTGGCTCTGAATTAGTAAAGAGAGTATTCATGAAAAGCTGTACGAAGTGCATAGATGAATAAAACCATTCTCGTAGGTGTCAAATTACAAATGCCATCAGTACTGCTATCAGTACTGTGATGATGGTCCTGTGGCTTGTGATAGTCCCTACTTGATAAGGATATCCTAAGATAGCCATAAACGTCATTCTGTGAATTGTTAAGAATGATCAGTACATCACTATTCTTCATAACATGTATCAGCTTTGATAACATTAATATGCACTGATTGCAACATGCATGCTTATTATTAAGTGTTTCACAAGTGATATTCTTTCATCAATGCAAATAATAATCTTTACATGTTGTATTTTAACCTTTGTTGCTATTTAACTGGCATTTTAATGCTGATTCTTCCTCTTCTTCTTTCATTCGCCTGAAATATGTCTATAATAGCAATGTTGTCTCTTGTATGAATCTAACAGTCTTTTTTAATTCACTCAGCGGTCCATGGAGATATCTTCCACTGTTGTCTCTCTAGGCCAGAAGGTTCGCCTGGATATGTTGTAGTTCACTCAGCGGTCCATGGAGATATCTTCCACTGTTGTCTCTCTAGGCCAGAAGGTTCGCCTGGATATGTTGTAGTTTATCTTCCACTGTTGTCTCTCTAGGCCAGAAGGTTCACCTGGATATGTTGTAGTTTATCTTCCACTGTTGTCTCTCTAGGCCAGAAGGTTCACCTGGATATGTTGTAGTTTATCTTCCACTGTTGTCTCTCTAGGCCAGAAGGTTCGCCTGGATATGTTGTAGTTTATCTTCCACTGTTGTCTCTCTAGGCCAGAAGGTTCGCCTGGATATGTTGTAGTTTATCTTCCACTGTTGTCTCTCTAGGCCAGAAGGTTCGCCTGGATATGTTGTAGTTTATCTTCCACTGTTGTCTCTCTAGGCCAGAAGGTTCGCCTGGATATGTTGTAGTTTATCTTCCACTGTTGTCTCTCTAGGCCAGAAGGTTCGCCTGGATATGTTGTAGTTTATCTTCCACTGTTGTCTCTCTAGGCCAGAAGGTTCGCCTGGATATGTTGTAGTTTATCTTCCACTGTTGTCTCTCTAGGCCAGAAGGTTCGCCTGGATATGTTGTTTAGTTCACTCAGCGGTCCATGGAGTTTATCTTCCACTGTTGTCTCTCTAGGCCAGAAGGTTCGCCTGGATATGTTGTTTAGTTCACTCAGCGGTCCATGGAGTTTATCTTCCACTGTTGTCTCTCTAGGCCAGAAGGTTCGCCTGGATATGTTGTTGAATTCTGATAATTTTAACTGCTTCAGTATATAATTAACTCAAACACCATCATTCATCACCATCATAATTTATAGGAGGTTTAGTGAAGTATAACATATATGCTAACTTGAAAGTCAATCAGTGAACATTGCAGATCTGTTCACTGTTGTAAAATACTATAATATCATAACTCAAGTGATTACTGTGAATTTGCAACCTTGACTTAACAACATCAAAATCGTCAGAAGAGGTGAAGCCAGACGAGAGTTCTATTTAGGGTGCCGAAGAAGAATAGTGAAAAAACAAAGAATTGATGTTGTCAGCCACTACACATTTAGGGAGATACTGAGGAGGAAAGCTAAGCACTTGTGGATATTGTTGCTGTTCTCTGTTAGCCTTGAATGATGTGTGAATGAAATAATGTATGGAAGAGAGTGATAGAAGGGCAGAATGTTAGACGGGCCTGCGTGCCCAATTCTTAACCCTTTGAAAATAAAGTTTCTTTGTTTGTTTGTTTGTTTGTTTGTTTGTTTGTTTGGATTGAATGGTTCCATGTGCAGTGAAGATAATCTATCGGCTAACTAACTAATCTTTTGAATATTTTGTATATTGTTAGGGTTTCTTTCAGAAATACTGCATGACAGATAAAATAATTTGGAAATCTGAAACACATTTCTCTGTAATGTAATGTAAAACATTGCAGTGATCTTTGAATTTAAATATTGTAATGATTTGAAACCATTACAGATGTATTTGTCTTCTTCTTTTTTTAAAAGTAATTATGGCAATATCTTTTAATTTAAATATTTTAATGTAATGTTATAGATAATAGAATTTGATCATATGCTTATCATTGCAAAGATTTGTGAGATTCTTGTAACAGCACCATATCTGTCTATATAAATATGACTGTCCTTATATATTGCATTGTGGCATGTTGTTTATTCATATAATATTCAATCATACAGCATTGTCACAAGGAAAGGATACTAAGAGACGCTCCAGGTTTTACACCACAGAACCTGAGGTAGAGTCTTCACACTCCACATCTCAGGTCATTGAGAGAGGTAGCCCGGGTGGACAAGTGAAAGTAGAAAAGTCAACTAAACCTGCTCTGTTAGACAGAGTAGCACATGGTTTGGGCTTGAGAAAATCACCAAAGAAATCACAGAGCACTGGTGTTTCTGTTACCCCTAGTCATTCCCGTACAGTATCACCAAAATTAAAAGATGATAATTATGTTGAAAATAAGATAAACGCCAAAACAGACGCAGGTGATTTGCCAGCAGCCTTCAGAGATGATGGTTCTGCCAGAAGTCCATCGGCATTCACAAACATAGACCCAGACATGAGACCAGTACAGACTTGTTTGGAAGCAACAGACTCCTCAAGCTCTTTCTCTGACCGTCCACTGTCTGAGACCAGTCAGCAGAGCACCAGCTGGGAGGGGTTCGAGCCCCAGACTGTAGATGATGCCATCAGCTCAGGGACGGACACAGAACCAGGGCCTGATATGGAGGAGATATATGTAAGTTTATCTTATCATATATCACCTTAATTTATCTTATCGTATATTATCTTATTACTACATGCAAACAATCTAATGTAGTTAAGTAGCCTGATATGGAAGAGATATCTAAGTTTGCCTAATCTTATTTTATCTTACCTTACCTGATCTTATCTTATTTGATCTTATCACTACATGCTAAAAGTATAATTGGTAGTTGCGTAGCCTGAGATTGGAAGAGATATATGTAAGTTATGTTTAATTTTCTCTTGTCTTGTCTGATCTTATTTTATATTCTACAATCAGACATCATGATAACTAAGTAGCCTGAGATGGAACAGGTATATGAAAGTTTGTTTTGTCTTATCTTATCTTATTTTATACAATCACACATCATGTTAATTAAATTTCCTGAGATGGAAGAGGTATATGTGACTTTGCTTTATCTTATCTTATCTGTTCCTATCTTATCTTATCTTATCCCATCTTATCTGAACTATATGCTAACAATGTAATAGTAGTTTAGTAGTCAAATAAAAGAAATATATAAATATGTTAACCTTATCATATCTTATCTTATCTGGAACATATTGTAACACCTAGAAAAATCAATGGAACAAGAGACTGAGGAGACAGCGAGAGATTTTTGACAACTTAATATTAAGAGGCATGATCAGCCCCCCCTCCCCCCATAACCCCACCCCCACCACCACCAGTTGACAAGGCTGTGATGATGATCATCATCATCGTACATCACCATATCATCGTACATCATCATCATCATCGTACATCATCATCGTACATCATCATCATCATCGTACATCATCATCATCATCATCGTACATCATCATCTTCCACTTCTGCCGTCAGGCGTCCTGGGGAGAAATAATTTGCGCTCCAGCGCCCGGTGGGCGGCACTTGATAGTGTCATTCCGTGTGATTGTACAATGTCTTTGATGCCGTAAATCCATTTTCTTCTTGGACGTCCTCTTGGTCTCGTCGCAGATGATCTTTGATGTAAGGCCAGTGATGGTAGTTGCTGGTATTGCATTCTAACAACATGGCCAAACCACTATCTTCTATCTTTCAATAAATGTGGCACAATGTGTTGGTCTGATAACAGCATTTCTTACTTAGTCTTGGATTGTTAAGTTGGAAGCTCTCCTCAGGCATCTCGCAGGTGTTGAATTTGCGAGAGTGTGATTTGGATAAAGTCCAAGTTTGAGATAGCATAGGGTTGGTGTCAATATGCTGTTTATTATCTGTCGGACATGGGTATATTTGGATGTTTCAGTAAGGATGATAGTTGATATGTAAGTGCACTAGCTTTTTGACATCTGATATCTTCTGGATAGTGACCCATTTATTTTGTGTGAAAATACAACAGGTGCAGAGAAAAGCCAAGAAAGTTTTCTTCATAGCCAAAGAAATTGTGTCTTCTGAAAGAACTTTTGTTGATGTCCTCCGCCTCTTGAACATGGTAAACACAGTTTATCGTAATATTTTACTTAATTATGCATTAAATATTTCAGCATGCAGTTGCTAGGTATTATTAATACATCTACATTTGTATACAACTGTTGTTGTAGCGAAGTAGTTAGAAATACAATTCACAACCCCGGATATCGAAACACAGATGTGCACAATTTGGAAGCAGACTGCCTTTTACTGGTTTTTATACAGTGGTATGAGTGCCGGTTGTTCAGAAAGCAATGACAAATACTGAATGCAAACTGGCCAAGAAATCACAAACAGCTAACAAATGCTGGGGTTGACTGTGATGTCCTGTAAAGGAAACTTACATTTGTATCATACAGCGACAAAGCGTTCCTGCCAACCGATTAAGACAACAATGTCTATTCCACAACAATCTCTATTCCACAATAATCTCTACTCCACAACAATCTCTATTCCACAACAATCTCTATTCCACAACATTAACAAATCTTGTAAAATAATGTGGAGAACCTCAATGAAATGTTTATTTTTTAAATGTTATATATTAGTAGTAGTAATGGCTTGTGTATTTGCCTGATATGACAGTAAAGCAGACGTAGCCAGGGCCTGTTGGAATCATGTTTATATTATAGAAGAACAGATGGATCATCTCAGCCTGGAGACAATGATGCTGCAGGGAGTGACCAGATCATCTAGCCAACACTCAGTGTTCCGAGAAAGGCCAGACGGACACATAATCAGACTGCTACTGGTATCATTAGTATTGGGACTCTTCACTGGCTGTTGTAGGTGAGGACAGAGCATATACGGGAATGTCCCAAGTGCTGTGATGTCGGCTATTGACTCAACTCAGCATAATTCCACGTGGTTTGGGTTCAATCCCCAGCCGATGCAGGATATTGTCCAACGAGTACAGCTCTGAGGTCAACCCAGATGAGGAAACATATGTCCTGTATTACAGACCAGCTGTAGGCATATGAAGTCTTCAAACCATCATATATTGTAGGCTTGAGTACGCAGAGGATCAGGTGGTCAGTCTTTCTCTGCCTTAGCGAACAGCTAGTGCAAGTATCAAACCCTCGCCCAACCACAGTCATGCCATTGTCAGTATCACTTCCTAACCATTACACCAACACACCTGGTCAACACAGCCTCATGTGAATTGTCAGAATTGTATGGACATTGGCTGGGAAGAGACGGTGGTGAGAAATGGAACTGTCCACCCCATCTCACGTGCCATGGCCTAGAATATGTGACAGCTACACACTCCTGCTACAGAATCTCTTTACCTTATGGTTTATGTGACTGGTATATGAAGTACACACACCATTTGACACGTGTCACACTACATGTCAGTACAGTGTTTGAAGTTTATGTAGTATGACCAGTTATTGCACACTGCACAGATGCTACCTGAGTATTTAAATCTGTTGTTTCTCTATAGTGTGTGTGAATCTTGTTTCAGCTAGATTATGGTGTTATTTGGAACTTGTAGGTTTAAATATTGTGTGCCAGTAGTTTTCAAATGTATCTGTTTTCTTTTGTTTAATTTTGACCCCTGGTATCTGCTTCTTTTCTCAAATCTGTTCTTTTGCTCTGTGGTTGCCAATCATTACCTATAAACTTTGGGGAGGGGCGGGAGTGGCTTAAAGGTATGACATGCGCTTCTACTTCAAGCAGACCTAATGTGGTTCAGTGTGACAGGCTTATCACAAACTGCTAACAGTGTAATAGTAGTTGAGTAGCCTGATCTGAAAGAGATACCAAAAGTTGATTATTTGGTTGTTTCGGGATTTGAAATTTAAATATTGAGCACAACCCACTACTGGCAACGCCGATCGCATTCCGGCACAAACCTAAGGCCTATCCACGTCATGGAAGCACTATACTCGAGTTTCGCCCTCGTTTGAGCTCGTCAGTAGTGCATATCCCTGACCGGATCCGGAAACAAGCCCCGGATCACGCGTGTGAAGCGGGTGTGTAACCACGCGGCACACACTGGACACGCCAAATTATCACACCGGAATACCGCAACGCCACCCATCTGATCTTTCGGGTCCACATCGATTGACGGACGTCAGTCGCGGCGATTGGGCAATCTTGAGCATAGCCTACGATGGGTGGCGTTGTGGTATTCCGGTGTGATAATTTGGCGTGTCCAGTGTGTGCCGCGTGGTTACACACCCGCTTCACACGCGTGATCCGGGGCTTGTTTCCGGATCCGGTCAGGGATATGCACTACTGACGAGCTCAAACGAGGGCGAAACTCGAGTATAGTGCTTCCATGACGTGGATAGGCCTTAGGTTTGTGCCGGAATGCGATCGGCGTTGCCAGTAGTGGGTTGTGCTCAATATTTAAATTTCAAATCCCGAAACAACCAAATAATCAATTTTATCGTTGCTCACTGGATTTAGGAGGCCTGGTGTTCCTTGCCAGTGAGAAGTCCTGATCGTTCGGGTCCACATCGATTGACGGACGTCAGTCGCGGCGATTGGGCAATCTTGAGCATAGCCTACGATGGGTGGCGTTGTGGTATTCCGGTGTGATAATTTGGCGTGTCCAGTGTGTGCCGCGTGGTTACACACCCTATTCACACGCGTGATCCGGGGCTTGTTTCCGGATCCGGTCAGGGATATACACTACTGACGAGCTCAAACGAGGGCGAAACTCGAGTATAGTGCTTCCATGACGTGGATAGGCCTTAGGTTTGTGCCGGAATGCGATCGGCGTTGCCAGTAGTGGGTTGTGCTCAATATTTAAATACCAAAAGTTGTTAACCCTACTTTTTTGGGGGGCGCCTGCTCACTTTGAACTCAAGCGTAGTCCATACACACTACTTCTAGTTGTGCTGGACTGAATTTTGCTTGTGGCTTAGTTTTCCCTATTACAAGTGTCCCTCACTATCAGGCGAACCCACTCCATCTTCAGAGGTACTTGTACTTTACGTCCCCTAGTCAATGCGAGAAGTCAACATTTTAGTCCAACTGTCCAGTGTAGGGGTTGAACCCCTTACCTCGGCACCAACACACCGGGTGGTTAAGAATACATGTTCTTATTCATTCGGCTATGCTGGCCTACACATTTAGCTTATCATATCTGATCTTATCTGGAACAATATTTTACAACATTGCATAGGACAAAATAAGAAAATAGTAGTATACCACCTCCTGATATTGGAGTAGTTATCGGAAAACTAATCTTCTCAGACAAGGACAAAAAATTGAGATGACCCATGTGCATATTGCACAAGCTCAAACTGCCTTGGCAGTTGGAAATGGAAAGAAGCAGGTTGAATAGGCAGCTGCCTCGGCTACACCTCAAAGTGAAAAAACCGTCCTATGGAAGAATACTTATAACAGGTGGGATTCTGGTATAGACACATCTGAAGGTTCTTTAGTGGTATAGGATTCGTGCACTGTGCTGATTCCACCTTGTGTGGTCTAGGCAGGAAGCTGGAGCACTTAAGGAGATAACTGTGCATAGTGAACATGTTCTTTGACCAAGACCAATCCAGGCCTCTACATGTATTCATCTTATTGTTATTTAAACACACATGTATTTATTGTTTGGTGCTTATAGAAGTAGGGGCAAAAATTAGAGACTAGAGAACGCACTAGACAACATACAAATTGAAAGCTGTTGTTACCGACCAGGATTCGATCCTGTCACCTCCAGTTGATGACAGTACCTCGCTGCAGGAACAAGTGTACTTCGATACATGACCAACTCATTTGTCATCATGACGATAGGAAAGATCAGTGGAAATAGAGGCTGAGAGAAACAATCCTAGATGGATGGAGTTAGTGGCATGGAGGAATATCATCAGCAGAGTTGATCCAGAACACCAAGGAGCGAGATCTGTGGAGAGACGTGAACACCTGTGACAAGGCACTGATGCTAATGACCAATATGCTTTACTTGATGGACAAGAGTCCTTGACTTTGCTGTTGATATCTAGAGTAATAACTTTGTCTTTTAACTATTCATCTTTAGAATCATGTAGAATCAGGTCACATGTATTTATTTAAAATGCACCTCCAAGTTTTGGCTGTCAAAACAACTGCTGTGTTTGCCTGTTCCAGGATTTCCGAGTGCATGTTTCACAATCAGGAGACAAATGGAATCATCCTATTGTTCCAGCAGAGACATTGAATAAAATCCTGGATTTCCTCCCTCAGCTTCAAAATCTGAACGAAGACTTGCTGAAGGACCTCAGTGAGCGAGTGGAGCATTGGTCAGTTAACAGTCTGTGTGGCTTTGATTTATTAACTCTTTGTTGATGTGCTTGTTTTCACAAGACGAATTACATGTCCCTGTTTTGTCAGACCTCTGGCACAGCGTATGAAATTTTTGCCAATTTCTCCTACCCTTTCCTATCTGTTATATTTTGCCCTTTGAAAACACAAATTAAGTACGTTTTTATATTTAATTAATTTATGCATTACTATGAATCACAGTCCACTCCATTGGCTGATAGTTGTTATTCTAGAAGATGTTAGTCTAGAATCTCATCACACATCTTCACACAGATTTTTGACCAGCATCAGCCACCTCTGTCTCTGTGGCGAAGTGGTCAAGCTGTTTGACTTGTGCTCCGAGGGTTGTGGGTTCGATTCAGGGCCGCATCCTTCAGTTTACGAGTTAAATGGAGACTCCTGTGGGTCGTCGCTAAAAGCTAATGAAGTCGACCCTGTCGACTTTTAAGCGACTTTTTATCAGCCACCTCATAACAATGTCACCATAGGCCAAGCGAAGTCACGGTCATCGCCCAGTATTTAAAAACAGTTTGCAAGACAGAAACATACTCTCCAACAAACAGCTGTTCTACATACAAAGTGTAGTGAGACTTTACAAACACTCTGTATAATTATAATTGCCTGTGTGCTGAACATGACACATGATTGATGATAATGATGAAAGGTTACCCCCTTTCTGTCTTTTGCTAATGGAAATATAGGTCTAACAGTCCTTTGATATTTCAAAAGGCTTTCTTCTTTTATAGTCATACGCTGTGTGGTGTTGGTGATCTTGTCTGTCCATAGCCTTCTGTCTCTTGTCTGTTTCTGAGGTTTTTTTTTAACGCTCACTTGCTTTGAATTCAAGCATAGTCCAATACACACTACTTCTAGTGGTGCTGGACTGAATTTTGCGTGTGTATTAGTTTTCCCTATTAACAGTTTCCATTGCCATCAGGCGTACCCACTCCGACTTCAGAGGTACTTGTATTTTATGTCTCCAAGTCAAGGACGACAGGTCAACATTTTAGTCCAACTGTCCGGTGTAGGGGTTGAACCCCTTACCTCAGCATCAGCACACCAGATGTATAAGAACACAAGCTCTTATCCATTCGCCCATGCTGACCTACTCTGTTTTTGAAGTTCCTCCATGCCATGATGTCAGACTATCCAGCATCTTCTCTCTTAGTCTCCCTTCCTCCCTTCCACTGCAACTTTCCTGTTGTGACGACATACTCCAGCTTACCTCTTCTCATGGCATACCTAAAGAATGAGGACTGTCCCCTTCTGATTTGAGTAGCCATTTCTCTGTGTGAGTTAACTTCTCATCATTCTTCTATAAACCCACATCTCCACATAATTCCTCACTTGTGTACAGTTTAATATTCTTGTAATGTACTTAATTACTTGTGTTCAAATGATCTGAACTTGTTTCTACTGTTTAAAAATATTAACGTGTTGCTAGGGACGAGAATCCTAGACTTGCTGACGTCTTTGTCAAGAAAGGACCATTTCTGAAGTTGTACACCTCATACATTCGCAACTTTGAAAGTGCAACCGCAGTATTAGAGGATGCCTGTAAGAGGAACTCTGCGTTTGCAGCAGCTGTGAAGGAGTTTGAGGTCAGTTTATTGTCAGCTGATGACAGTTTGAGGTTAGTTTATTGTCAGCTGATGACAGTTTGAGGTCAGCTTATGACAGTTTGAGGTCAGTTTATTGTCAGCTGATGACAATTTGAGGTCAGTTTATTGTCAGCTGATGGCAGTTTGAAATGTGGTATATTTTGTATGCAGACTAGTTTGAGGTGAGTTGTTTTTAGAGAACAAGGTAGTTTGAGGTGAGGTGTATTTTCAGGGTGTAGGGTAGTTTGAAGTTAAGTTTATACAGGGTGTAGAGTAGTTTGAGGTGAGGTTATTTGTTATTTGTTAGGGTGTAGAGTGGTCATAGATATGTGTCTTGTCACCAGATTTCTTCTCCCTCAACATCAATGTAATAATGAGAGAGACCAAAGAATAGACAGGAATACTAATCGGAGGTTATAATATAAACAATATACGCTATGCAGATGACACAGTATTGGTTGCGGATAATGCAATAGATCTACAACAATTGTTGGACATTGTAGTAACAGAGTGCAAAGAAAGGACTGTCCTTGAATATCAAGAAAACAGTAACAATGGTGAAATCAAAGAAAATGAGGACACCCAAATGTGACATAGAAATAGAAGGGGAAATTCTTAACCAAGTGGATAGTTTTAAATACCTAGGGGCTCCCCCGATGTGTCTCTACCTTGCCGTGGTGGGGGAGCTTGCGTGTCCCATTGACCCCATCTGCTTGCCGATGGATGAAAACTACATATCGGACAGCTTATGGGTTAGGGACCAGACTAAGAGAGACACAACCTGCTGCTCTGCGGGTAGACTGAGGATAGCAGTCAAAAGATTAAATCAGATACACGAAGGCAGAAGACCTTGGTCCGGACAAAACTATAAGGCTCTCTGTCAAGGGCTGTGGCTAAAGCCACAAACCCGCGGATCTGAGAGCCAGACCGATACACACCTACCGATAAATAGAGGTACTGAGCACGCTACATGCCCAGTTCTGATACTTGTTTGAAGGCTCTCAGCTGGGGGATATGACGGATTCCCGGATGAGAGGGCCTGGCCGTTTCTCGCTCACTGCTGCATGGAGGTAAGGTGCTGAGCCGGCAGCACATGTAGCCTACCTCGTGAGCGAGAATAAAAATGCAGAAAGTGTCCCAGTTGAATGAAATGGCTACGAAAACTGTCTGTATCTAACACATAGAGTGTAGACAAAAGTGAAAAAACTGTCTCAATAACACAAAATGGAACGCACGGCTAGCGAATCCATTGCGTGGTCCGAAGTCAAAAGCAAAAGCTTACCGAGCGGATGTCGCCTGCAGTCTGACCGTTCCTGGTGTGTGCTTGAGCGACCAGTAAGTAACAAGCGAGATGCCCAACACATGGAAGTGAGGAACTAAAGCAGCCATGAGCAGGACGTCGCAACTCCTTGGGTGAGCCCAGTCTCAGAGCAATATGTGCCAGCTCTGCAATTATGGAAACCTCCTTGGATAGACCCATGGTCTGCCCCTGCCTTCCCTTGAGGGTTAACCGTGATGTCGATGATCGTTCTATCTTGACCAGCTGAGATGTGGGCGACATCACAACAAAAAGTCTAACTTGCCTCGAAACCCGAGGAAGCTAACCTCATTAAAAAATGCCTGCTGAAGTCGGAAGTGCCGTCCTACAGGTGGCAAACTAAAAATTGGCACTACGCATTTACGTCCGAGTGAAATGTCTCGTCCGAATGTCTCTCGTGCTAGGAACAGCTCTGACTACCTAGTTTCCGAATGTCGCTCTTGTTCGGAACAGCTTTGACTAGGTAGTTTTCCGAATGTCTGTCGTGCCTGGAACAGCTCTGACGGGCGCAACGAGAAGCACATGTCCGAAAACTCGCTGAGTGGATACCGTCTGCAAACCTGTCTGGTTTGTGCGGGAATGGCCCGGGGCAAACGAAATGACCAATATATTGAAGTGAGGAATTAAAGCAGCCATGAGCAGGACGTGACGATTCCCTTGGTGAGCCCAGTACCAGGGCGCTATGTGTCAGCCCTGCAACTATGGAAGCAACCTTGGATGGCGGAAAATGCTATGGACTGTTCCTTCCTTCTCTTGAGGGATGACCAAAGTCCTCGACTGTTCCAACTTGACCAGCTAAGATGTGGATGGTACCACAAAAGTGAGAGTCTCCCAGGAATGCTAACCTGGTCAAAAATGCACGCATAAGCCGGATGTGTTGACCTAAGGGTTTTCAACCCAAGGGTGCCTAACACACACCGCAATGACATCTGAAAAAACACTCCGGATGAATGAAAAGAAGAAGAAGAAATACCTAGGGGCATTTATAACATCAGATGGAAGATGTACAACACAGATTAAGAGCAAAAAGGGCAAGTAAAGGCTGCATTTCGGAAAATGAGTATCCTATGCAATAAGTCACTATCAATGAATGTAAGAAAGAGAGTGCTAAAATGCTATGTAGAACCAGCTTTGTTGTATGGCAGCGAATCTTGCAATGTAAGTGAACCAATTAGGAAGAGCTTGGAGGCAACAGGGATGTGGTTCCTAAGACGAATGTAGCGAATTCCTTGGACTGCCAGAGAGTCTAACAACGAATGCCTTAATGAGGCTAACGAAACTAGAACATTATATACAACAATAAGAAAGAGAAACAGCTTTCTTTGGTCATGTGATGAAAAGAGAGGCATTGGAGAATATCGTGACGACTGGAAAGATAGATCAGGGGAAGAGAGGCAGAGGCAGGCAAAGAAAAATGATAGCGAGAACCAAGTGATGACTGTGAATCTACAACAATGGCCAGACTGCGGGAGCAGCAAATTAAAAGAGGGGTGGCCAAACAAGAACACTACGCAGGAAGCCAAAGAAGATTGATAAACCAACACAGAACTGGCGTCGTTAGCCGCTACACGCTGCGGGATTTGCTGAGGAGGGGATCCGAGCACTTATGGACTGAATGGTTCGATGTGCAACGAGGATGATCTGTCGACTAACTAACTAACTAAAGAAAAATGATGCTGGATGGATTGAGACGGTGGCACGGAGGAATATCATCAGCAGAGTTGATCCAGAACATCAAAAACCGAGATCTGTGGAGAGACATGAATGCATATACCAGCTGGCATGGCACTTGATGATGATGATGATGATGATGATGATGATGATGAAAATGGTCATAGTAGTCATTGTATTAGTAGCATCATTAGCAGTAATAATATTACCAGTAATACTAGAGTATGTGTGTATGCACATACATGCATCTCTGTCTATATGTATGTTTAAAAAGCACTATAGTGTTGTTGTTTTTTTTTGCCTCAATATAAAATTTTATATCTCAGTAACCAACTGAGGGAAAATGATGAGATTTAGCATATAACCTTATCATTATGTCCACCCAACAAAGAAATTTTTGTTCTGGAGATTGTACAGCAGATTTCAATGTTTGTTTATATGCGGTATATAATTTACGGCTTAGGGATTCAGTCCATCATTTTAAAAGCATTACAGCTTCAGCAAGACACACCCCGTTCTTTTTTAAATTGTGTCGCGGTTTTCGTTTTGGCACAAACAGCGCAAAGTTAAATGGGTTTGTTCAGAGGTGTCTCAAATGGGGATTCTTTCATGAAACATGATTATATAAATAAACTAGCTGACTCGGCCCGGCTTTGCCCAGCTCCGCCCAGCTCCAGGCGGGGATCTATCTATCTGTCTGTCTGTCTGTCTGTCTGTCTGTCTGTCTGTCTGTCTGTCTATCTTATCTTATCTTATCTTATCTTATCTTATCTTATCTATCTATCTATCTATCTATCTATCTTATCTATCTTATCTTATCTATCTTATCTATCTTATCTATCTATCTATCTATCTATCTATCTATCTATCTATCTATCTATCTATCTATCTTATCTACCCACCCACCAACCCACCCAGCCATCCAGCCATCCACCCACCCACCTACCTTTCTGCCTACCTACCTACCTACCTTTCTGTCTGTCTGTCTGTCTGTCCGAAGGTTGTATGTTCGATTCCGGGCCGCGCCCTTCATTTCACGAGTGCATTTGTTCGGAGACTCCCGAGGGTCGTCATTGGAGCTACGAAGTTCATGCTTTGTGCGACGCTTTCCGCGCTGCGGAAAGAAACTGAGCCATATGGGGTAAAAACCTAGTGCAATGCAGCTGACCCTGTTGATTTTAAGCTACTTCTTTCATTGCACCCACTCCCATACAAATCCTGATACGCCTTTGTGTGTCATCTGAATTGACGGGTCTCCCCTTACTGTAAACATAAATTTGTTAGGGAGAAATCACTAGTTGTTCAGCAAAACATCAAAGGAATGTCGCCGCTTTCGATGATTTAAGTTGTGTTTGGACCTATCAAAGACATATTCCTTGGGTGGGGGTAAATATAAGACGGCTGGAAAAATTTCATAACGATGCAACAGACAGTTTTCAAAATAATTGATCGTGAATGAAGGCATTCTTTGTGGGACATACTATAGCATTGTAGTTGTACCTGCAGTCATATAATTCATGACTGCAGTTGGACAGCTTTTAAGAAGGCAGCTTGTAAATCTCTTAAGTGCTGTTGTCTTTTAATGCTAATGTGTTTATTTCTGTTTCTGAAGATGAGTCCCAGGTGTGCCAAGCTGGCTCTCAAACACTATATGCTGAAGCCCATTCAAAGGATCCCCCAGTACAAGCTGTTATTGCAAGGTAGGTACTACCCTAAAAGTACTAGAGAACTAGAAATCTAACAAATCCAACCATAGGGGACCAGATCATTGTTAGACTCCGAAAATTATCAGACACTGAGCTTTAGCCTTTTTTGTGTGCATATTAATGACATTGAATTATGTATCTTATAAAGTATATCATTGGCACTTTGCCATCTTGACAGATGATAGTTTTTTCATTGTGCTTCGAAAAGACATAATTACAACCCATGGCAGAAGCGGATGTGACTGATAAGAATTTGCACTGTAAATGTTCATCCACAGTGGCTGCATGTGAACACATGGTCATTTCCACCATCACACACCGTCTTACGTCTCACATGCTCAGTGTGTGACCTATCTGCAATAATTTTCTCCTTTGTCTTTATTCAATTTCTGATCTCTGCCCTCCATGCAACATGTTCAGTGGCGACCTGCTCCCAGTATGCAATATCAATGCCTGTATCAATCATGTCCCGCTTACACTCATCTTTGTATTAAGTATAAAGTATATATTACAGCATAGTATCTTCTTCTTTATTCTTCTTTAGGAGGCATATTACTTGTGCACCTCAAAGTACAGTGTATCTGACATCAGCTTGCATTTGTGTACGGTTTGCTACTCCGAACAGATTCTTTTCTAACAAATGTTCCCAGACAGTGGTCTTAGGGCCTGCTCTTTGAGATTTCCAACTGACATGGGATTTTATCATTGCACACAAGAATTACATTTTTCTTGTTTGTGCCCTTTTCCAAGTAAGCTAGGTATCCAATCTACAACCCAAGAGATTGGGGGGAGAGAGGGGGGATGTGATGTCATTAGATACCAATTGTTCTTTGGAACATTTCAAAACCCATGTTGAGATCGAACCAGGAACCTTCTTAGTTTAAGGCTAACCTGCTAGCCACAACCTCTCAGCATATAAGTGTGAATACTCATGAGCCAGGTCTGACTGGTGCACACTTAACCACTTTGAAACCCAGTGGAATGAGTACATGGTTGGAGAACAGAGAATTCTTCTGGGCTTCTGAGTCACCAGCATGGACTCATGTTTTAGAATGACAGTTGACCGTTGGCTGTGTCTTGCCAGCAGTGGAGTGAGCCTTCAACTGCAGCCAGCATGGACTCATGATTTAGAATGACAGTTGACCGTTGGCTGTGTCTTGCCAGCAGTGGAGTGAGCCTTCAACTGCAGCTCCTGAGGTACTTGTCATAGACTCACTGAAACTAAATACTACAACAAAGTGGACTAGGACAGATTAAAGCTTATTCTTTCGTTCAAGAAGCGCACACTAAGGCAGGCTGACAATTTGGTCCAATCCAGACCCTTTAATCAAATGATAGCAAATGTCACAAGATCCCAACATGGATATGTTTGCTACGTAAAAGCCATTCCGACTTCACACACCAATGTCAGAATGGGCAACATATTAGTACATCATAAATATATACAATAAAGTATTCATATACAAACGTTCATTCTTATGCACAAACTCGCCGTAGCATTCAGCTATCATACAGGTAGCAAACACTGGCTCTCTCAGATGTACTCACCGGCGTACTATCTATTATACATTTGTCGTATTCTCAGTCACTTTCATACGTCTGTCCCTGTCGCTAGTCAAACTCCGTCTGATTGAGTTCAGGTCTGCTCTCCCATATCACGGGTCCTCATGTCCCCATGATTCATGCCTGACCTGGTCTGGTCCATTGATCTCGGGTCTGGTCTGTCCTGAGGTACAGCCTGACCTGATCCTGGTCTGTTGGTCTCGGGTCTGGTCTGACCTGAGTTACAGGCTCACCTGTCCTTCACCCTAGGCTGTTGTCAGTAGCCGTGACATGTCTCAGTACTTCTCCCTACCTGTCTCAGTACTTCTCCCTACCTGTCTCAGTACTTCTCCCTACCTGTCTTACCCTGCAATCCCTGTTGCCTACTGTCTTGCCTGTGTGCTGTCCTGTCAGTACTGTCTATAACCGTTTGGGTCTCTGACAGTATTCAAGTCTAGCCCACACACATGCTACTACTTCTAGTATTTGCCGTTAATGGGGAATGCACTGGACTGATGTGTGCTTGTGAGTTAGCTTTCCCTATTATCAGTATCCCTCGCCATCAGGCGACCCAGTTTGACTTCTGATGTACTTGTAATTTACACCCCCAAGTCAAGGATGAGAAGCCAACATTTTAGTCCAGCTGGCCAGTGTTGGGGGGGGGGGGGGGGGGGGGTGGTGTTTGAACTTGCTAACTCACCATCAGCACACCGGATATTTAAGAGCAAGTACTCCTATCTATTCGGCCATGCTGACTTACAATGACATATTTAAGATCTTAAAAGTCATGGGGATTCACTACATTGCCCGAGGTTTTATCCCATATGGCTCTGTCTCTTTCTGCAGGTCGGCCTGCCGAAAGCGTCGCAAAAAGCATGAACTCCGTAGCTCCGGTGATGACCCTCAGGAGTCTCCGAGAAAAATGCACTTGTGAACCAAAAGATGTAGCCCGGATTCAAACCCACAACCTTCAGAGCACAAGGCAGATGGCTTGTCCACTTTGCCATGGAGACCCCGATTTATTTAAAACTATTTAAAGTGAAGGACTCTTTCTGTGCCTTGAGGCGTGTTGGCTCTACGATGCTAGCCCAGTATTTCTATAGATCAGTCTGTACCGGATGAGTGGTCATGATCACACCAGATATCTCTTCCCAGAACATGTCTTGACATCTGTTTTAGGCCAGGCCGAAGAGCGAACCCAGGTCAGTTGTCACAAACATCCAGGCCTCCACGAGAATTCCCAGACGACCCATGGGCCAGCAGACAAACATGCTAGCCACTGTCCAATCACGGCTCATGGCGATGATTGCGTTGTGTTGGCTAAACGCAGATGATCCTAGTCTCCTTGGGAGTCACTGTGCCAGTGTGGTTATACCGCCTGCCTCATGATCCGAAGGCCATGGGTTTGATTCAGGGCTATGTCGCTCGGTTCACAAGTGCAGTTTTCTCAGAGACTCCTGGTGATCATCGCTGCAGCTATGGAGTTTGTGCTTTGTGAAACACTTTTGGCCGGCCGCTTGCAGAAAGAGATCAAGCTGTATGGGATAAAACCCAGTGCAATAAAGCCGATCCTGTTGTCTTTTAAACCTTGTTTAATTTTGTGTCTTATGATTTCAGACTACTTGAAACACTTGACAGAAGACTCTCTTGATTACAAAGATACGATCAGTAAGTTTTGACATTGACATGTAGGAGCTCTTGGAAGTGTTATGTATATTTCACATATTTTAGACAATCTTGAAAGTGTTATGTATATTTCACATATGTAGAGAATCTTGAAAGTGTTATGTATATTTCACATATTTTAGAGAATCTTGAAAGTGTTATGTATATTTCACATATTTTAGAGAATCTTGAAAGTGTTATGTATATTTCACATATTTTAGAGAATCTTGAAAGTGTTATGTATATTTCACATATTTTAGACAATCTTGAAAGTGTGTATATTTCACATATTTTAGACAATCTTGAAAGTGTTATGTATATTTCACATATTTTAGACAATCTTGAAAGTGTTATGTATATTTCACATATTTTAGATAATCTTGAAAGTGTTATGTATATTTCACATATTTTAGAGTCTTGAAAGTGTTATGTATATTTCACATATTTTAGAGAATCTTGAAAGGCTATGAATATTTCACGTATTTTTGAGAATCTCGAAGTGCTATGTATATTTCACATCTTTGTGTAGGTCTTGAAATGGCACGTATAATTCAAGCCCAGTTCAAGCATGCCATCTCAGCCACCATTATTCTACACTAATACGGTCCTTTATCTGTATAACATGAGATGTGCATCCAAAGGTATTGATTGGCACTGAAAGAAGACCAAATAAACAAATATACAGCAAGAGGACACGCCAGTCAATAGAAAAGATCATTATGATTATCATCATCCATTATGCGGTCAGCATGGCCAAATGGATAAGAGTGGTTGTTCTTAAACTTTCGGTGTGGAGATGCTGAAGTAGACGGTTCAACCCCTACATCAGTCAGTTGGACTAAAATGTTGACTTCTTGTCCTTGACTTGGGAACGCAAATTGTAAGTATCTCTGAAGTCAGAGTGGGTTCGCCTGATGGCAAGGGACACTGGTAATTGTGAAAACTAATCCACACTCAAACATCAAACTAGTGCACTAGAATTAGTAGCACATGTGTGGACTACGCTTGAGTTGAAAGTTAGTGAACGCTACAGCAACAACAACAACAACAACAACAACAACAACAACAACAAAAATCATCCATTGCCATCATCACAGTCAAGGTTGGCAATACAGGATCTTAAGTAGTTTCTGTCCTTGAGTGTAGGTTGTACATTCTGCTAGGCCAGTGGTTCTCAACCGGTGGGGAATTCCCCCCAGGGGGGAATTTTAGGGTTTCCAGGGGGGAATTAAGATTATTTCAAGATCGTGTTAATAAAAGAACCGATTACTTGATATTGTTTTTTTCCTTCATACTGTATGGTTCTGTACGTCTCACCCTTCTAAAATTCAATTGATAAAGTAAGTAGACCCACAAATCACATTTTAAGTGGACGTCTAAACTTGTTTTAGTATGTGCTATTAAATTTAGCTTCCATTATTACGTATACTGTGTTGGGGCGGGGTGGGGTTTTTAGGTAGGAAATACGAAAGGGGGGAATGACATTCTGAAAATATGGTGAAGGGGTGCTCGGGCCAAATTTTTAGGTAGGAAATACAAAATTGGGGGGGGGGGGGGGAGAATGACGTTCTGAAAATATGGTTAAGATAGGCACGGGTCAAAAAGGTTGAGAACCACTGTGCTAGGCTGTACCTTGATCATATCTTCATGTTGTCTAGTTATATTTTTGACGCCCTCCAGTTCTCTTACCATCAACTTTTAACCATTATGGTTTTCAGTATATTATAATATCATTTGTTATGACCAAAGTACCTTGTCTTTCTCATGTTCATTTCTTCCAGCAGTGTCTATTTTGTATTGTGTTGTCCCAGAATCTCCTGATGTGTTGAAAGCCGTAGGTAGACCAGGGGTCAAACCTGTCACACTGTTGTGTGTTTATATAAAGGTTAATCATTTGTCTGCCTAGTAGTAACATCTTGTGCATGGTGTAACACGAGCATGTCTTGTCTTTGACAGATGTTATACCAGCAGATCTCTACCACCCATGAAGTCAGTCTAAATTATGTAACTAGGCCAACAGGTTTACATCATATTTATTTGTTGGCTTTCAGTATATCGCTACTAAACATGTTGTTGTGTGTGTTTATTATATAAATAGATGGGTGAGTGAGTGATGGATGGGTGGGTGGGTGGGTTGATCAATTGATGGATGGGTAGGTGGAGGGGTGGATATTCCACCACCAATCAACTGGCCATACATGTATTGGTTTCCCCACACATCTCAGACTTTGATTAACACTGTCAGTGGCAGGAAGTAATCGTGAACTAGAAGATAGTAAAACAATTGCCAGCTGGGGAACAAGAGTGTTCAGTAATATTGTCTGATTACAAGAAATGTTCAGTAACATAGTCTGATTTACAGGAAAAGTTAAGTAACATAGTCTGATTACAGGAAATGTTCAGTAACATAGTCCGATTAAAGGAAATGTTCAGTAACATAGTCCAATTAAAGGAAATGTTCAGTAACATAGTCCAATTACAGGAAATGTTCAGTAACATAGTCCGATTACAGGAAATGTTCAGTAACATAGTCCAATTACAGGAAATGTTCAGTAACATAGTCCAATTACAGGAAATGTTCAGTAACATAGTCTGATTACAGGAAATGTTCAGTAACATAGTCCGATTACAGGAAATGTTCAGTAACATAGTCCGATTTACAGGAAATGTTCAGTAACATAGTCCAATTACAGGAAATGTTCAGTAACATAGACAGATTACAGGAAATGTTCAGTAACATAGTCCGATTATAGGAAATGTTCAGTAACATAGTCCAATTACAGAAAAGTTCAATAACATAGTCCAATTACAGGAAATGTTCAGTAACATAGTCCAATTAAAGGAAATGTTCAGTAACATAGTCCGATGACAGGAAATGTTCAGTAACATAGTCCAATTACAAGAAATGTTCAGTAACATAGTCCAATTACAAGAAATGTTCAGTAATGTAGTCCAATTACAGGAAATGTTCAGTAACATAGTCCAATTACAAGAAATGTTCAGTAACATAGTCCGATGACAGGAAATGTTCAGTAACATAGTCCAATTACAAGAAATGTTCAGTAACATAGTCCAATTACAAGAAATGTTCAGTAATGTAGTCCAATTACAGGAAATGTTCAGTAACATAGTCCAATTACAAGAAATGTTCAGTAACATAGTCCAATTACAAGAAATGTTCAGTAACGTAGTCCAATTACAGGAAATGTTCAGTAACATAGTCCAATTACAAGAAATGTTCAGTAACATAGACAGATTACAGGAAATGTTCAGTAACATAGTCCAATTACAGGAAATGTTCAGTAACATAGTCCAATTACAGGAAATGTTCAGTAACGTAGTCCAATTACAGGAAATGTTCAGTAACATAGTCCAATTACAAGAAATGTTCAGTAACATAGACAGATTACAGGAAATGTTCAGTAACATAGTCCAATTACAGGAAATGTTCAGTAACATAGTCCAATTACAAGAAATGTTCAGTAACATAGTCCGATTACAGGAAATGTTAAGTAACATAGTCCGATTACAGGAAATGTTCAGTAACATAGTCCGATTTACAGGAAATGTTCAGTAACATAGTCCAATTACAGGAAATGTTCAGTAACATAGACAGATTACAGGAAATGTTCAGTAACATAGACAGATTACAGGAAATGTTCAGTAACATAGTCCGATTATAGGAAATGTTCAGTAACATAGTCCAATTACAGGAAATGTTCAGTAACATAGTCCGATTTACAAGAAATGTTCAGTAACATAGTCCAATTACAGGAAATGTTCAGTAACATAGTCCGATTACAGGAAATGTTCAGTAACATAGTCCGATTACAGGAAATGTTCAGTAACATAGTCCAATTACAGGAAATGTTCAGTAACATAGTCCGATTACAGGAAATGTTCAGTAACATAGTCCGATTTAAAAGGAAATGTTTCAGTAACATAGTCCAATTACAGGAAATGTTCAGTATCATAGACAGATTACAGGAAAGTTCAGTAACATAGTCCAATTACAAGAACATGTTTCAGTAACATTAGATCCAGATTACATGAATGTTCAGCTCACAGTAGTCAGATTACAGGAAATGTTCAGTAACATAGTCCAATTTACAAGAAATGTTCAGTAACCATAGTACAGATTACAAGAAAGCTTCAGTAGCATAGTCCAATTACAGGAACATGTTCAGTAACATAGTCCAATTACAAGGAAATGTTCGAGTAACATAGTCCAATTACAGGAACATTGTTTCAAGTAAGTCGTTTAGTCCAATTACAGGAACTGTTCAGTAACATCGACAGATTACAGGAAATGTTCAGTAACATAGTCCAATTACAGGAAATGTTTAGTAACATAGTCCAATTACAGAATGTTTAGTAACAATTACAGGAAAAGTCATAACATAGTCCAATTACAAGAAATGTAGTACTAGACAGATTAAGAAATTCAGCAAGCTTACAGAATGCAGTAACAAAC